>JBDFRD010215655.1:0-11528 GCA_039654405.1 Bullina lineata | reverse complement strand
TCATTCAATCTGGAAAGGAAAAATAACCTAAATAAATAAAATAGTGAAATCTCCTATGTACCCAGACTTTGTGGACAGCCTGTATATATGCTGCAATAAATAGGACACCAAATCATTCCTCTCCACACATCTTACACCCACAGGTGGGCCTGGCAGCGGGAAAGGCACTCAGTGCTCAAACATTGTCAACGACTACGGCTTCTGTCACCTCTCCTCGGGTGACCTTTTGCGAGATGAGGTCAAGTCAGGGTCAGAGAGAGGTCAAAGATTAAATGCCATTATGGAGAAAGGCGAGCTGGTATCTCTGGTAAGAAATAATGTATGAATAATATAGCATATAGCCAGCCATACATCTTTTGCAGGCATAATAGGCCCCTAAATGAGTTCAGAATGTCTCATACATGGCAAATTATATAGTGTCTGCGTTATAGTTATAATTGAAGAGTTTTTTGTCAATAATTAGATAATATAGACATGTGTCGTTCAATTTTGTTGACAAAGGTCTTGGATTTACGAATTATCACTCTGATCTTGGAAAATTTTCATTCATAACCATGATGACAAAGGAGGTTCTGGAACAGCTTTATTTATAAGGAGCATTAAAATCTATGTTAAAATACCCACAGGTGCTGCAAAGGCAAATATGAGTCACTTGCATTTGAACAATGTTAATAAAAAAAATATACGAAATAAAAGAGACAAGCTCAAACCTTGCTCTTGCCTGGATCCTTTATGGATGGAGTGAAAATTGTCAAATTCTAAATATAAATAAATTAGGCCTGGCACTGTTCCCTTTATAGCTCAGTGGGCAAAATTACAACATTCCATTTTTGTGAAAAGATATTCAACGCTCTGAGTTTTTGGTCATTATGCCATCTTGGTCAGTAATTAATGAAGATAACTCATGACATCATGTTTTCTTTTATTTTAGGGTGATAATTCATCAAAACATATTTTGTAGAATTCAGGATGATCATTCATGAAATCATGTTTTCTGTTATGTCACAAAGATAATTCATGAAATGATTTTATTTTGTATGTAGTACTTCAGGATGATAATTCATGAAATCATGTGAATGATGCGAGGGAAAAACAGGGAATGTCAGTTGTTGCTGATGTTGAGATATTACTGGCTGCATACAGTCTCCGTCATAAGCTAACTTGTGTATAATCAGTGAAGCAAAAGAACAAGGAAAGTCAGCTGTTATGAACATTTAGAAAATAACCCTTGCTATTTAAAAACAGCGGAAACTCATAAACTAAGAATGTTAAAAAATTACATTCTGTGTATTTCCCTTGCACCCTTCATGTTTTTTGATACTTCAGCTTGATAATTCATGAATCATGTTTTCTGATATTTCAGGATGAAGTCTTGGCTCTGCTGAGGGATGCCGTGGTGGCCAACTTGTCCAAGACCAAGTGTTTCCTCATTGACGGCTACCCCAGGGAGTTGGAACAGGGAATGCGGTTTGAGAATGAGGTGTGAAGAAGGGGCTTTATGGGAGGTAGTAAGATGGAGAAGGAGAAGAGAGAGGAGGATGTAGGGGAGGAGGAAGAAAAGAAGAGGAAGAAGAAGAAGAAGAAAAAGAGAGGAAGAGGCAGAGAAAAAGAAGAAGATGAAAAAGGGAGGAAGAGGCAGAGAAAAAGAAAAAGAAGAAAAAGGGAGGAAGAGGCAGAGAAAAAGAAGAAGAATGGAGGAGGAGGAGGAGGCAGAGAAAAAGAAGAAGGGAGGAGGAGGAGGAGGCTGAGAAAAAGAAGATGGGAGGAGGAGGAGGAGACAGAGACAAAGAAGAGGTAAAAGAAGGGAAGAGGAGGAGGCAGAGAAAAAGAAGAGGAAGAAAAGGGAAGGAGGAAAAGGCAGAGAAAAAGAAGATGGAAGAGGAGGGAGCAGGAGCAGAAGAAGAAAAAGAATGCTTGTTACGTTATAAACAGACAATGTTTTGCAATAAATTATGATGAGATGTTCTCATTAAAACAAACAGCTTCACAACAAACTAAAACATTTATATTGTTTTAAATTTTGTCTGGAATTCCCTTACTCAGATTGCCAGCTGTTGCAACGTGCTCTACTTCAACGTGTCAGACAAAACAATGACAGAACGTCTCTTGGAGAGGGGCAAGAGCAGCGGCCGTGTGGACGACAACGAGGAAACCATCAAAAAGAGGCTGAACACTTTCCACAACCAGACAAAGCCTGTCATTGATTACTATAGGTCACAGGGGAAAGTACAAGAGGTAAGTATTGACAAAGTGAGGCCTGTGTTTAGTCAAATAAGGTCATGTAAAAATAGAATACGGCACAAGAAAGCTATGTGAAAGGGTCACTTTGAAAATAATTTTTTACGTGGCCTACACTTGAAATTTGTTATCTCCCTCAGGCTTTTTTTTATCTCCCTTTGATCTGTGAGTTTGATGCAATTTCCAGAGAGTTATCAGCTGTTTTGCAATTTTACGTTTTCTAAATTATGTCCCCTGTGAGCTTTTTTTATACCAAGTAACGTCTACCATACACGGATCAGAAGGGACATTTAAATATATAATTATTTGTGCACATTTTTTTTATTGCCATTTCTTGTGCCTTCGCTGTCTGATACAGTAAATATATGAAAGGAGTGACTTTTCAAATACATTTAGATTTTTGTTTTGAGTTAAGAGCTTGCTCATGGTGTTTCATACCCATTAATTGTGATGTCTCTTGCTTCTAGTACTTAAGCTTCATGTTTTAGCTTGAAGAATGTCAAAATCCTCCAGGTCTGGATAATGTTAGGAAAATATTGACAAAATAGAGAGTAGGAAGAACAAGATCATGAGAAATAGGTTAAGGAGGCAGATGAGAAGGAGAATGAGAAGTATGATGAGGAGGCAGATGAGAAGGAGAATGAGAAGTAGGATGAGGAGGAATAGGATGAGAATGAGAAGTATGATGAGGAGGCAGATGAGAAGTATGATGAGGAGGCAGATGAGAAGGAGAATGAGAAGTAGGATGAGGAGGAAGAGGATGAGAATGAGAAGTACGGTATGAGGAGGAAGAGGATGAGAATGAGAAGTTCGGTAGGATGAGGAGGAAGAGGATGAGAATGAGAAGTATGGTAGGATGAGGAGGAAGAGGATGAGAATGAGAAGTATAATGAGGAGGAAGAAGAGGAGAATGAGAAGTATGATGAGGAGGAAGAGGATGAAAAATATGATGAGGAGGAAGAAAAGGAGAATGAGAAGTAGTATCGAGGAGGAAGACGAGAAGGACAATGAGAAGTACGATGAGGAGAAAGACGAGGAAAAAGAGAAGAACGATGAGGAGGAAGTGAAGTCAGGAGATACTGAAACAAAAAAATGACTGGAGTGGAAAGACTGTTTACCCTAACAAATTTTTGCACAAAATTGTGTTCATTACTTATGATTTAAACTAACTTGATGTACACATGTCTGTTTTATTTAATTTTATTCCAGATTTCTGCTGAATCAGGCATTGATGACGTTTATGTTGAGGTGAAAAAGTTTATGGACAGCAAATCCTGGTAACTTCCTAAACATTAGGTTCTACTGAAATGGCAAGTCTTCAGTTTATTGGCAAGCAAGTGTGAGCGGGATGGAAGCAAAGCAATTTTTTTTTTTTATAAATTTAGCGAAACATTTTCATCTTTCATTTATTTACAGAGGAACTCCAAGGTGCTGTTCATTTATGGACTGTTAAGTTTTATAGCAGAGCCGTCATGAATTTTAAAAAAAATTGCTTACATTACAGCCTTTTATTTATATATGATTATACTTTTGAGCTGATTCTATTTCTCATGGGTGGTTTATTTAAGTTGCAGCAGGGTAGTTGATACATAATTAGCACTTGTTAATGAAGGTGTATAGAAAAATATGTTTATTATTCAATATGCTGAAATGAAGTTGGTAATATAAATAATATGTCCTACTTTTAAGAAACGTTTTTAAAATGGCTCAGACATTTAAATACCTGTGGTATTACAATAAGGCTGATCTCTTTATCTCACAGCCTGTAATGAAGGTTTACATAATTGTTTGTGAATAACATGTGATGCTAAAATTAATTGACATGAAATTGTTATTTCTTCTTTTTACTAAGGCTTTTTGGTGATATTTTACAATAAAGTTGATATTCGTATCCCCCATTTTACTTAATCCAAAACTTACAAAGCAATTAATGTTTTGATTATATTATTGATATTATTATTATCATTATTGTTATTATTATTATTGTTATTATTAGTATTAATATTTTTATACAATGAAGTTGATTCTCTTTCTTTTGGATGATGTACATTGGATTCAGGTGTTAATTTCACAGCCATGTCGATTACTTCCATATAAAGGCAACAGAAGATAGCTTCCCTTAATACATTCTTTTTATACTTTTTTTTTTTTTTTTTTTTTAAACATTAACACACAAGTGCCTGAGTTTTCATTTAGAAAAATATATTTTACAATTTTAATTGATTCATCTGGTCATTGTCTTATTTTTCTTCCATTTGGCCTGTTTTTTTTCTTTTTTACTTGTTTTTTTGTTTTTTTTAATTTCCTTTCGTAATTTATACTTGACATTAAATCTATGTAACAAGTGAGAGGTCTATGTCTTTAGGTTAATATTTTATAAGCATTCAAATTTGTGGCCAGTGCACAAAGGGAAATATTATCATGTATTTTTACCCCTGATTCTTTATTTATTTATGATCCTCACTCAGAAACTCTAGTAACATGTACAGTAATTAATATTTATTTTTCTGAATGGTTTTGACTTGCTCAGCATGCCTCAGCATGTTATTTTTGCATAAAAAGAAGAACATTTTGGGAGATCACCGTAATGGCCTTTTTTTTTGTCTTTACATTTTTAGAAAGATTTTCAATCTTGAAATACATGGATGTCCAAAATTTTTAACTCTATCATTTTTTACGCCCAGAAGCAACAACAATAACAACAAACAAAAAACAGCTACTGACGGTGGAATATAATGTACTAAACTAAAGCAAAGGGCCAGTGTATAGGCTCTTTTGTGTACAATAAATGTCAATGACTTGAAATGAAACGAATTTGAGTTTATCAAAATATTCGGATGAGTAATTTTATATTATCTTTTGCATGTACTACTCATGTGCTATGCTACTGAAATCTCTGTTTTCTTAGTACTCAATGTATAATTTTAACTATAATTTATGTCTAGCAGCCTGTCAAAATGAGTGAGTTGCTCGAAGATAAACAAAAAGGTACATAGTTGAAAAGAAATTGGAAGAGGTGTGTTGCCTAAATATTTTGTATCTTTCAACTCAGAGTTGGACACTTTCATAAAAACGTTAATTTCTCTTTCTCTTTTTTTTTTTTTAAACCTTTGCCTCACTTTGACAGGCTAATAGCGCGTTCATGGATTTGGGGTGTACACATATAAATTATAATCTCATTACTCTGAATTTCCTTAAATTGCGTGCCATATCTTATGTTGAGTTAATTCAAAGTTAACATGATAATCCATTTTTTTAAAAAATCAATCTCTTTTAAACCGAGCATGTAAAACTCATTTTTTTCTCAATTTTAATCTTTTTTTTTTTTAATCTGGGAGGATGAAGAAAGATCGACACTAACATGTAAAATATGTACAAATTAATTTGCAATAGATATTTCTGTTGACAGGTTGTTTTATAGTCAGTCTTTTTCCCTTGACCTTGTCCCTCCCTCATCTCCCCTAAATCCACCCATATTTCCCAACAATAACAGCAATGTATAGGCCTACGCTTCAAATAACAACGTTAATGGAAAATACAGTGTGTATGCTTATATTTAATTATTAGTCACATGCTCATGAAACATAAATATAATACATAGGGGGTGCTTGAGTGCTGTTTCTACGCACAGAAAAACATGTGTTTCAGATTATATTGAATTGTTCAAGATTCTGACAGTTCTATAATTTTAGTGGTAGCTTTAGCATAGGCCTCAAGCACAGTCAAGGCCACAACAAGTTTTGTCTTTGTGAAATGCTGTGTATACTGCAGCAGTTTAGTACCTAGCACATGTAGTAGAAAACTTATGAACTAATACTGAACCAATCATAAACTTACTGACGATGACTAATAGGACAAAGTACTCTCAGGGTATAAAGGTTAGTTTACATTAAACTATTAACTTTCTTCCACTCCTTCATTCATTAAGTATGTCATACAGCTTTTCTGTCACTCTCCTTCTACATGTATTCTCACTCTTCATCGTTTTCTCCACCAATTTGTTGGGTTTTTTTTTACTTCTTTTCTCATAGATTATTCTCCTTTTTTTTAACATTCTGTCCATTTTCTTTTGTCATGTTGAGCAGTATTGAGTCCGATTTCATTGTGATTTTGTGAAGCTTACGTGGTATTTGAATTTGATTTTACATCCTCCATCTCCTCATCGACAGCCATTTCAAGAGATGAGCAGCTCAGTCCTTTCTTCCCTCAATATTTGGGCAATGGCTAGAGAAGATCCTTTTTGATAGGGGTGGCTCAAATTCTTCTGGGATATGAATTCCTAATATTTTCTGTGCCAAATAAGCCAGCTTATTGATATTATGTACAAATGATTATTAGTACATGTGTAATGTTTAACTACCATGTTTTTTAACATGCGTGCAGAATCTCCCAGTTGTTCTACATAAATTTTATTGTAACTCTTGACTTTTCATTGTGAATTGATTTATGAATTACGATATGATTAATTTATGTCACTCAACCTCAGCAATAAATGGTTTATTATAATTTGCTTCTTTGAGACTCAAGCTTCACCTGGGGGATATAGATTGTGCAAACTATGATCCTCCCAAGATCAAGGTGGACTGTATGTTTCCTATCTCTTATTGAATAAGTCACGTGATTAGTTTTGTCAAAATAACAAGATCAGAATGACTACAAATCCCAACAATTGCTGTAACATACTCCACATCAACTCTTCACCTTCTTATGACACGAACTTTCATTTTTCACAAAGTGAATACAGAGGAATACTTCATACTACATGTACATGTATCTCTTTTCATTCTTTTATCACATTTTCTTGAGATAGCTGAATCAGTCGTGCTAAGTTATGTCTCTTTGTAATGGTAACTGGTATATTGTTTTGTTTGCTTATTATTATTGTGATGTTTAATATTGTTTTGGTTTAAAGTCTTCATCAACTTGATGCTGCTACTTTAGGAGGCTGTGATGGATTTAGTGACAGTATGGTTGACTGTGATCAGATGTTCTGAATTTGAGTACTGGTGAAAGCCAACAGACTTGCGTGCCCTGATGATGGACCGAGCCTGCTGTTTAAAATTAACTGGCTGATATCTTGTTGACGATGATGAAAACACAACCACAGAGAAGAAAATATTCTCAAGCAAGGAATAAATTTTGTTTAATTCATAAAAAAGGAAAAAAATCTCATACATATCAACTTTTTCCTAGGTTTGCTTTATTGCATGCAGTTCTATTTTTTTTCCATTTTTCTTTCACTCCTTTGCCTTTTAGACAATTCATAATTAGTTCACATTAAACATTTTTCTTTTAATCGCTCTACAAAGCCTTATCTTATCAATTTCTTAACATTTTAACACTTTTCTTACATTATCCCAGTTTGTGCCAAAAATTGGTTTTTCATTGGTAACTAACACTGATGGGTGTGTCATCATATATATAATGACAGTAGTACTATAATTATGAATCTTGCTTCAAAATAAACTTACAAAAATTCAAAGCTGGTTGTACATTCTTTCTTTCATTTGTATTCATTAAAGTAGTATGTTGAATGGTTGAGAAAAATGAGAAGCAAACTACACTACAAGTACAAGCAGTGTTGTGTGAAACTGAATTTTTATACCTTGAAAATGACAGTTTTATTTCTTGAGGGAGGAAAAAGGCATTTTGGTCTATAACTATAACAAACAAAATTCAAATTTTCTCGATGTTGAGCATCAATTCTGAACAGTGGGTTTTCCACAATACAAGAGACGATAAATTCAAACTTTCTTGATGTCGTGGCACGGTGGCTGAATGGTTGGACTCCTTATCTAATGGTCCAGGGTTTGAATCCGGAAGATGACTGTGTTGTGTCCTTGGGAAAGACACTTTAAGCTATATTCCTCTCCCCACCCAAGGGTGAAATGGGTACCAGCATATTCTGCTGGGGAAGTAAACCTACGACAAACTAGCATCCAGTCTATACTGCTTTTAGAAATGTTGCATTTAATTCCCAGAGTGCATATGTTATATTCGGAAAATGTTATTGAAAAAAACTTCAATAAAAACTCTGAACAAGGTAATGTACAAAGAAAAATAATGACGGAAAACAGTTTGTTCAATAAAAGCAGGCTTTATTTTCACATTTCTCATTCACGCCATATCACACACTTGACCCACACACGTGCAATCACAGCTTTTAATTGAACATCACAGAGTGCACAAGTCAAACCTTTCACTTCCTGCATAACGCACAAGCTTTTGTCAATCATGCATCCTTACTCATTTCAATCATATGCATGTAATATGTTAATCATTCTTTACACATTTTCACTAAAATACTAGCAAAATCTCTTTCCATTCATTCATGAAATTCACTCTCCATTACATCAACAATCATATGTCAATCATCTGACTACACGCTCCTCCACACAAGAACAGCAACCATTTGTCAACCATTCTAGTGTCAACGGGGGTTACTTTGCCTCAAGTGGTGACTTCGCCTCTTGAGTTCAAGATTTCAGGGTCGTCAATATTTTGTTTGAGTCATTTCCCCTTAAGCGAATTAACTCGTTTCAAAAATATGAAACTTTTGCCTCTTATTTTAAGACTTACTTCCTTTATTCGATGCAGCCTTATCACAGTAGCATTATCATTTTTTAACTGATTTAGTTGAGATTTTACTTTTATTTCAAATATATCCCAAATCATACATCATGCAGAAAGATATACTCAAAAATGGAAAAAGTACAAAAAGCTGGCACAGTGAATGAAGTTTTAAATTTTAAACTTTCTGTTTAATGATCTAGAATCACAAGCTCTTCACAAATTAGATAGAAAAAGATTAAATGTTGAAAGAAAAATTGGTCCAAATTCTGCGCAACTGATTATACAGACTTTGCGGAGATTTATTTATGCAAAACCCAAATCAAGGCATGAAGTGCATATACCCAAGTCACAGTGCATCGCAGTACTGTACTATTCAAATGTACCCACTGTGGCGAGGGCGGCATTCACTATCTGGCTTGTATGAGCGACAATTTAAATCATACCAGTCATGTAGTGAATGTCTTTTTCAATGCCTGGCATATCTGAAGAGTACTACAACACTTGAAAAGACCTATGTCTTTAGACATTAAACAGATGGGCCAGCAGCCCAGTATAAATCTAAAGTGTCTTTCTTTTTTCTCAGCCATGCATCTGTGCCAACTGACAAGGCATTTTTTGGATCATAGCATGAAAAATCTGCCGGTGATACCCTAGGGAGGCACTTAACAGCACTAGGGAAAAAAAAATAGTGTTGTCATTATCAGTGATGCAAAAACTGTGTCAAGAATGTGTTAAACATTTTACATTTGAAATTACGAGTGAATGTGGCACAATTCACAAAATGCGGACATTTTTCTCATACATTAGTCTGAAATCCTTGGGTCTTATGTTTCCGATTTCAAAACATTCCTGGAATATGCTCTCTGTACCAAATAAAATCCCAGTCTCCGCTCCTCCCCACTTGAACAGCAATCACTTGTCAATCAAAGTTCCTTTGGGTCTCATCTTTTTGGCTTCCTCTTCAGCCTGCCAACACAAAAAAAGGAATTAGATATATGATACTGAAACTGTTTTATGAATGAGAGGCAGTAGCATAGAGATAACAATGCCACACATGTCACATCTACTAATACACTAAAACGTGAAAAATTATTTTTACCTTGAACCTCCTCTTGTTTGTTCTTTCCTCTTCACTTTCTTTTTTTTCCTCTTCCTCCTCATCTTCAACCTTCTGACTGATTTGATTCCTCCTCTATTCTCTCCTTTCTCATCTTCAGTTTTTCCTCTTCATTTTCTTCACACTGATTTTTCCAGCGTCCCTTACTCATCTACTTTTCTTTTTTCTCTGTCTCTCTTCCTCCTCCTGTTTTCTTAGCCAATCCATGCACTGATAGACATGTATTCTACTTTCATCCTTTTGTGCTTCAACCCACCCAAACCCAGCTCAACATGGCCAAACTTGGCAGAACACCAAACAGCATCTAGAGCCAAACGTCACCATTCACAGGGTTCATAGCCAATTTCCTTGTGAAAATTCGAGGGTTTTCCAGGTTTTCCCAGATTAAATTTTAGTTTTCAAGGCTACAAGTGCGGATGTCCGTGAACCACACACGCCCATTAAAACCAACGTAAACTTACCAACAATGACCACAGATGTCCCTGCATTTGGGCATTTCCGTTGACTTGGCTTATTAGCGTTTTTATTGTGTGTGTTTTGTTTTTTTTTACAATAGGGAAGGAAGTCTAGCTCTTAATCTTCAAGGTTTTTCAGGGATTTTCAAGGTTACAGACTGTTTTTTAAGGGTGTTAATTTGTTTTCAAGGCCTTGGAAAATGAAGTTGGTCTTTCAAGGCTTTTCGCATTCATATCCTTGTACCTTCTAACTCACTTTTTTTTTCCATTTACAGCTGACACACATTTTGATAATAGAAAATAAGTAAATGCTGCTAAATTATGGGAAACGACCTCACTTTGATATCAGAGCTAGTAAAACCTAAGCAAGGGATGTGAATTTGATATAATTATAAGACAATAACCCCAGATCGACACATATCAGTAGCCATACCTGATGCACACTTTCTCAATTCAACTTCATGTGTGCAAAGGTTATAGAATATATGTTTAATAGCTCTCAACCTAACCTCTCATTATATTAAAATAATGTGAGCATAAGAGTGAGTGAAGGATTAAAAAAGGAAAGAGGAACCAACTACAGAAAATCCTCACTGACCTGTTCCATCAATTTACGCTTGCTCATTCCTTTCCTCAACAGCTGCTTTTCAATCACTTTTGCATTGGCAGCATAGGAATCAGCTATTTCTTTCTGCAAATCAAACAAAAATAAAACACATTTATCACAATGAAACTATCATGGTCACAATCACAGACAGGTGTCATTCTGAGGTTGTCATGGGACACCATCAAAAACATTGCACTTGTGGAAGGCTCTAAATTTGTACATCTGCTATTTTTTTCTAAAAGATTTACGACTTTAGAGGCTTTGATTGACACCACAATCTCAATAATGCCGATACATGTTTTTTCAAGGGCACCCTCGCAGACACAATCATAGACACAACAATGAATGAGTGAACTTCTGTTTTTGAAAGTTATGTTCAGTATGTTAGGAAGAAAATGAAGAGGAGGTGGTGGAGGAGGATGGTAGGACAAGGAGGAGAGGGAGGAAGAAAGAAAGAAAGAAAGAAGAAGAAGAAGAAGAAGAAGAAAGAAGAAGAAGAAGAAGAAGAAGAAGAAGAAGAAGAAGAAGAAGAAGAAGA
>JBDFRD010215544.1:0-11528 GCA_039654405.1 Bullina lineata | reverse complement strand
TTGGCAGATTTTTGTGGTGTTTGGCAGATTTTTAAAATCGAATTGGCAGAATGCCTGAAAATAATCTGGCAACCCTGCAAGACTAGCCTAACCTGGGCCTGTCAAGCCTTGCCCAGGCGAACGACTACGGACTTAAAATTACGAGATATTATCTAGATCTCTATATCTAGAGGCTAGGAGAGACTTCTTGTGCTTTTTATTGACTTTGGTGGGAAAAATAAATAAACCAACATGAACCGCATGAGAGTATCATCTGACGAAGAAGAATGTGTATCAAAGGTTTGTAACTTAACTGTTTGTTTGTGATTGTGAATCATGATGGTCATGGGCATCTTGTGTAGATCTAGACTAGATCTAGTTTCTAATTCTGCATGATTGTTGCAAGGGGAAAATCATAAAAATACAACAATGGATGATTGCAGCAGTTCATTAGATCTAGATCTAGTCATTAGGGCCTAATAAATTCTAGCTTCATACAAACAGGTCTCACTGATAGATCTAGTTGTTGTTTTTTTATGACAAGTGTCAAACCCAATTTCGTGACATGCATGGTGTAGATTTAGATCTAGATCTAGATACATGTATATGACATCCAGGAACAGGAAAAAGAATTAAGTTGGAGGACCAATGCAATTGTTACTTTTCCCACTAAGTTTACAAGTTTTAGCCTGCCTCACTGCCTAGTTTCAGAATAGCAGTAAAAGTGATCCTATGTTGTAACATCACATTATTTCTATCAAATAGATTGCCTGCCAGGGTGACATCGTGTATTTTTAGCATTTAACATTTAACCCTAACCCTGCAAATCGTTTGTTATAAAAATGTTCTCTTTCATTATAAAATAAAATGTGCATGCTAACCTCTATCATATTATCTGTATGTCGCTAATTCACTACTGATGGGTACGCTTTATAAATTTCCCATCCTATCTGTACATGATGGGGTCTGTAGTAAGACACAAGACTGATGTGTAGAGTGTTTTGCTTGCCTCATCGCACTTGCACTTTGTGTGGTTTGTCAGACATGCGTTTTCAGCATTACGATAGGAGACTGTACTAACTGATATTATTTTTAACATGCTTTTACTGTTAGCGAAGCCAAATAAACAGTGCAAGCAATGGAGGGGGGAAAGAGTAGTACTAGTATGTGATCTGCGAAAACAGTCTCCCAGCTTGTTAGTATGACGTTGCCAACCTTCAGATCATGTTTGCCGTCATCTTTGGAGTGGAGGGCAGGCCTCCCAGCAGGTCATGAGCCTGTGATGAGCTTACTCTACAGCATGTCCTTGGGTTGGCCTATATGGCCGTCTTCCATTCCATTCGCATGTCCGAGCCAGTGCAATCACCTCTGGGCAAGAAGAACAAACATACAATGTACTTTGAATGCCCAACTCTGCCAAGACAATCTTGTTTGGGATGCATTTTTGCCATGTGATTTTGAAGATCTTTCTGAGACATTGCAGGTGGACTGTGTTGAGTATCTGCTCCTGTCGGGCATAGATGAAGTAGAGTGTGAAACACGTAGGCTTGACACACCATCATCTTGGTATTAGTAAGCAAACTGTTATTCCAGATTCTCTTTGTCAGGTGAGCCATTGTCGTTGTTGCTTTGGCGATTTTCTTGTTCAGCTCAGCGTCCAAGGAAAGATTGCTGGAGATGGTGCACAGCCTAGTAGATTGATGAATTCTTCAACTACTTCGGGATTGAGGTCATCGGTGGTGATGTTTGGAATGCTGCTGATATCCTGCTCCATGATATTAGTCTTCTTGATGGTCAGACCACAGTTGGTGGAGGAATGTGCAAAGTGGCTAAGGAGTCTCTAAAGGGCCTCCTCTCTGTGGGTGATCAGAGCTGCGTCATCTGCAAACAGCAACTTCCTAATGAATGAGTATTGTCCTTACCTTGGTCTTTGCTCGTAGGCACTGCTGCAGGTGTGAAGGTACATGCCGTCCTGTGTCCCGCTTAAGGCGTAAGATAGCAGCAGTTAGAAGCAAATGTCAAGAGTCTTGGGGCAAATAGACTGCCTTTTTTTCACACCGCTCTTTATTTGGAAGGGTTCGAGGATGAACCATCATGTTGGACACTGCATGTTCAGTACTACACAGGCGAAGGCAATAGTCTTCTAAGTTAACAAACTCACAATTGTGGGTGCCGGTAGGCCTACTGTTAAATGAAGCTGCAAACCTTCCTATCCCCAGAACTCAAGGACAAGAAAGCGCTGCAACAAAAGTGAATCTTTGTTTGCTTTCAAGGACAGTTCTGTCAAAGAAAAACAAAAATGTTGTCCTGCTCAGCACAATGCATTGTGGAAAAGAAGTAGACAACAGTTATCAGCAGAAACCAGCCACTGTCAATTATTATAGCTCCACCAGAGGAGGAGTGGACTCCATTGCCAAAATGGCACACGCTTTTACCTGTAAATGAAAGACCAAGCGGTGGCATATGATTATCTTCAGCAACATGCTTGACCTGGCCACTGTTGCAGCTTGAGCAGTGTGAATGATCAAGTATCCTGCACACTCATTTTCCCATCCTGACTACGGGTAGCAGTTCATACACCAAGTCAACAAGATGGTGATGACGGGGCATATGTTGGCAAAGAAACACATCCCCACTCTTCCTGCAAACTTGAGGTGTACAATTCTGTTGCTGTTGCAAAGAATTAACCCCCAAGAAGCTAAGCCCCAGTAGTCAGGAAGTAAAGAAGAAGAATCAGTCAGAAGGAAAAGGTGTTCTCTCTGCCTAGCGAAGGACAGAAAATGCAGCATTGCCTGCCACCACTGCCTCAGGCCAGTATGTGGAGAACATTCATCGTTTACTAGTCATGACTGTGCAACATTATTCTAACGTAGGAACTGCTGTTCCTCCAGTATCTGCTTTGTACTTGACTGCATAGAATGTGTCTACTATGTAGTTACACCCACAAGTGGCAGACAGGGGGTATGTAATCATTAGACCCATAAGTGGCGGATATAACTTGTAAACAATGTGTGGTGGTAAAGGTTGAGGAAAAAAAGGAAAGATACTTTGTTTATTAGTACATTATGTACATGTATTAGTAATTAGAAGGACAATTTCATAGACTTTGTAAAATTCTTTTTCAATTGTTGTAATTTATGTAAATGTTAGATGTACATGTACTTTTTTATTTTTGTATGAGTTTCGGTTTTCATAAAGATGTAACAAAATGCTCACTGAAAATGTCAAAAACTTGTTTAGAATTTAATACATTTTTGTCCTAAAGACTAATTTTGTGTTATTGACAAAAAAAAAATCTAAGGCTTCATACTTTTAATTAATCGTTCATCATTTATGTAACTAATGGGGCCCTGACATTTTAATTTGGATTTTCGAAATGTGGAGACTCAGAATCTGTCCAACTAATTTGCATAGGTTAAAACATTTTAGAATTTTGACCCTTGAGTACTACTTTCGGAAGCAGTGGAATCTGCTATAATTTATAATCGTATGTGTGACAACATATGTACATGTACATGTTGTATTCACATCAAGTATTATCTGGAGCTAGTTTTTTTATACATTGTACATGTTGCCTTACAAGTTAACATTTTTTCTATAATATTTTTCTTCTGTGCCCCTTATTAATTTGAGCTCTTCAGTAAAATAAATACATGTACCTGTCTTCTGCAGCAGTAACATTTTTCGCTCACAAAAAAAGATTGATGTTATTTTATAGATTTACATTCTCTTTCAAATAATGAGCAATTACTGCTGTTTTGCGAATGCTTGTCAACATGTTGCAAACATTTTTGCATTAACAATCTGTGTATTTAAAACTAAATACATGTGATTACACTTTTTAATTACAGTTAGTTACAGTCACTTTGTCTCGTTTCTTAATTCAATAATACATGTGCTCTATTTTTACTAAGCAGGAAGTCCATGGAAAAAAGGAAAGAAGGCATTCACAGCGGCTTGATGAGAAACGGCACAGAAAGACATTTAATCTTCCTTCAAGGGAAAAGATTTGGGATCAAATACCCACGCTGACGTCACCACCAAAACATTTGAGACTAAAGAAAGTAGTCAATGAATTTACGAAAGTGTAAGTTTTCAACAAATCGTTAAATTTACCTGAAACGTAATTTCACAAACAGCTTCTCTATGGATATAAAGTTTCTTTTCAGTCATAACTACCGGTACCGGTAAATCTGTATCAAATAGTTAATATACTTGTTTGTCTTATTTCTCTCAAGTCGACATTAGGCCTACGTCTTTAATGAATGATAGCTAATGAAGGTGGTGTGGTGAGCATTGTTTTGTGCCACCTTGCTCATTTATTTCCATTTCCATCTGGTTGGTATGGTGCCTTGCTGAACCTCGCCGATTGCTGCGTATCCATCATTTATAAAACTTCCTTGCTGTTAAAAATTTTGAGTGTGGCTAGGCTGCTCTGGTTATTTGCTTTTAGACAGTAGAGCACACTTGTAAAGAATTGACAGAAATAAATTTGTCCCACTTTTTCTCTTCTTTGTTTCAATTTCAATTAATATTGGACGCATTTACCAAACTGTCTTTAATGATCTGACGGATGAAACAAACAAATCACCGTGCCCTTTATTGCGCAGATCAAACCTTTGCGTAATGCGGGCCTGCGTTAGGAGCTGAATGATTTGGCCGGCGGCCCTCGAGGTGCTGATGATCTAAAACTAAAAGATTTTATCACTCGATGGTCCGCGGTCCAGGTGGTTTTATCACGCTTTGTGTGCCTCCAAGGCACTGATGATGTAAAAGGTTTCATCACAAGATGGTCCACATGCCACTCTCGGGGTATTGCTACCACGCTTTGAGTATCATCAAGGCATTGATGATCTAAAATTAGATTTTAATTTTTAATGATTGACGGTCAACACGCCACACTCGCTTCTTCGCCTTCGTCATTCGGAGAGTGGTCATCCAGGCAGTTCTATCACTATCACAAGTATCACGCATTGTGCAAACTGTGTATTCTAGGCCTATGATCCAATAATCTGAACAGCCAGGAGTTCCAAATAACGATCAGCTTACACACTGGACTTTAAAATGACGGTGCTTCGTGATGTACATTGTGGTATTCTCTCAAAGACTGAAATTTGTAAAAACTGCGGCTTGGCAGTCTTTTTTTTCTTTTTGACACTTTAGAAGATATGGACATACAGTGGAGTCCGCTTAAAGTGAACTCTTTGGGACCAGAAGAAAGTGTTCACTTTATCCCAGGTTCAGTTTAACCATTTTGGCCAAAATCATGTGATAGGCCAGCCTAGTCTTGTCTAGTCATGCCTCTCACTTCTCTGATGCGGGGATGGAGAGGTCACAGTGCTATAATGGATGGCTTGAATGTGCTGGCAGGGTTGATGTGTTACGCGCAGTGGTGGGTCTTGGGTGGAGGGATAACACAGCGGGCGAGCCTAGACTAGGCTAGAGCTCTTTCTTTCTGATTGCCGTTGCCATCGCCAAGCTGGGATTGTCTGCCGATGCCCGAGGCAAAGAATTTTATTTTCACAGCATTGCGACAGTGACACGGTCAGTCCGTTCTTCATTTTCACTCATTTTCGCTTTATCCGATTTCCCCACGAAACCGGTTCATTTTACCCACTATTTTTTTACTTAAACAAATAGCGTTTCAAAGGGGACCACAGAATATCGTTCACTTGAACCGATTGTTCAAGTAAAGCGTGTTCTGTACATGTATTTGTGTTCGACGTTGGAGAAAGGGAGAAAAAACAAACTTCAGTAACATCCTTTTTGCCCCTATATGAAATGAATAGCTGCATTATACCTGCACACATATTATCTTGTGTGTTCCTGTGATCAATGGATATAAAGAATTACGATAATAAGAACTATGTTTTTTGCCTGGGTCTGTTCTTTATATGATGCTCTACTGTAATACTCTATAATAATTTATCCATGTTTAATATTTCAGACACAATGCTTACAACAATGCTGATGCTTATGAAGACTCTAATGAATCATCTGTTGACAGTGAATCAAGCGATGATTCGGATGAAGTTCCTTATCACAAGGTATCAGCTCTACATGGGTGACAGCTTTTATATTTATTACTGGGAAGTGTTTTGAAGGGACAGTTGTCCTGATATAAGCAAAGGGTTTGGTGGAGGCCGGTATATATTTAATACAGTGGAATTCGGATAAAGTCACCTCGCTTGAAGTCAACTTCCGCTTAAAGTCAACACCTCGCAGCGGTCCCATTTTGTTCCTTCTTTATTTAAGTAACTTTTTTTCTAGATAAAGTCAACGGCCTCAGGGCTATTTTCGCTTAAAGTCAACACCATGTGACCAAATTAAAAGGTGAAATCATTGAAAGAAAGAAAGAGAGAGACAGAGAGAGAGAGAGAGAGAGAGAGAGAGAAGTGGGTAGGAGAGAGTGCTTTCCCACGGCATTTTTCACAACCATTGGTCTCGTGCATCGCAACTAGATATTATCTAGATCAAGTTCACACCTATTCACTACGGTACTTCGCTTTGCTGGTCGGCTGGTCCGGCGATTGTTTACACAAGGGAATCTCTGATCGGTCTTTCCCTGATACCTATCAGACGCTGGTGGCTTCTAATCAGGGAAAATTTCTCCACACTAATTCGTCATATGCCGCTCTCCATCCCAGATACCAGGGGAATTTTTTTTCAGACTAATTTGTCATAATTCGTCATGTATCTGAGACCGAAGGAGACCGGTCAACCCTTCTCAATGTTTCTTCAAATCAAACGGGGCTGTCAATCAGACAAAAATTCCACCTCTAACTGCTGTACACAAATTGGGAACGTAACAGTTTTTGAATAGGCTGGGGGGATTAGAGCTTGAAGTAGTCAAGGGGCTGACCGATGAATATTAGCAAATGAAATTTTAGTATTTTGTTTCCCCGAGAAAATGTTTTCTTAAGTTGTGCGCTGTACGAATTCTTTCCTAGTCAGGCTGTGCAACATATGAACTCACCTGCAGGTCCAAGAATACGGATTGGGGTGAATACATTCATTTTCCCATAGAGCTTAGAAAACAGATGCAAGTATCTGTTCTTCATGAAAGGCCTTTGGTCAGCCTCAGCGGGCCTTTGGGGAAAGCCCCATGGATCTGCCAGAACCAGATGTTTCACTCGCTGGGGATAGGTTAGGCAATAGACCGACGCCAGGAAGCCACCATAACTGTGACCTGCCGGAATAAAAAAAAACTCATTTATTTTTAAAAGGGCAAAGGAAATAAGTGGTTAGAAGGGGATCTACCTGGAAAAATGTCAGGTTGAAACAGCAGTGATTTTTTTAAAATTGATTCTCTTTAATAACTTGTGAGTTGAAATTGGCAAAGCAGCAAGTAGGCCTACAATTATTTTCTCCATTAATGCATATTATTATGTCTTTTTAAAATATGGACATTTATAT
Source organism: Bullina lineata (assembly GCA_039654405.1). Taxonomy (NCBI): domain Eukaryota; kingdom Metazoa; phylum Mollusca; class Gastropoda; family Bullinidae; genus Bullina; species Bullina lineata. The sequence goes on along the minus strand of JBDFRD010215544.1, from coordinate 4,133 downwards.
TGTTATGAATTATTAGAAGCCAACTCAACATCTAAGTTTGGGAAAAAAATGTACGTTTAAATCATAAATATCTACAGCATGCCTCTTTCATAAATACTGTATTTTAAAGAGATTCTTACCAAGCAAAATGATTTTGTCCAGGCCCAGTTTCTCAAAATATTTTTCAAAAAGCTCCGTGTACAACCTTTCCACATCATCCTCATTCATGTCCTGCAGCCAGCCGTTTTTTTCAATTGTCCTCATGTGTGGACGACTGCTCAATCCAAAGCCAGGCACATCACATAAATATAGGTCCCTCTGAATTAAAGAAAAAAATAAAAATAAGATAAAGATAGGGTTTATAGACTCTCTACAGACAATTCTAAATGTGTGCAATGAACCCAATAGAATAGGTTGGGGTGCACTTTTGTGTGTAATACAACTGCCGACTTTTCACTTTCACTGATAAATGCAATTATTTTCTTTTCATCTCAACAGCATGACACCTGCACATACATTTTAGTTGCAGCTTTCATCAAATTGTATTTATTATAAAGACGACTATTACATGTACTACTTAACTCAGCAAAGTATATACATTAGAAATGCCTTACTATTGTACTATCAACACTCTTTGGACATTATAATAATATAAAAAAAAAAAAAGTAAAGTTCCTTGGATTAAGAGTCCAACGCTCTAACCATTCGGCCACCGAATATATACTAAAACACAAAGAAAAAGCCTCACAGTTATGATTTTTTGTTGATTTCTTATTTATAAATGTATCAATTCTATCAATTTTTTAATTATATTCATTTTTTGCCCCATTCCATACACAGCAGAATGACAAAAAAAACTTTATTGACAGTGCCTTAGCATACAACACATCTACCTCACCCTGGTCACATCTATGGCATACCTAAGCTTGACTGAACTTAAAATTGCGCCATTAAAAATTTAAGGTGTCACATACCTCTTTAGCGAGCTCGTCGATATTATTGATGAACATATCACTGCCACCTCCCATTCCATGGAGCATAACAATTGGGATGGCACCTTTGCAATCTCCCTTGACCTTTACAGTCCAAATTTTATGCAACTGGTCACCAAGAGCTACCTCCACGAGCTCTGCATCATTTTCATGTTTTAAAGCTGAAAAAAAAAAGTTTAAAAAGTGACATAGGTGTAATTTTACATGTATGTGAGATTATGAGGTGATGATAAAGTCCAAATGAAAAAAAAAAAATTCAGCTTTTTGTATGCTTGCTCCTTTACTCACTCATTCCCTCTCATTTCTGAGAGGCCAGTCCATGTAGCCCACCCACTCTGAGGTTCAATACATCGCACAAGCAGGCAAAAGAAATGCTAATGACTTACTTGCACGTATCTTCTTGTCCAATCGCAAAAGCCAGCTCCTGGACGAAGGAGTCCATCTCAACTGGAACCAAGAGTAAAATCTGAAAACCAAATTTAAGTTCAAATGAAAAAAAATAAACATCTCATAATCTTAATTTACTTACATCAAATATTTAACAAAAAATGGTGATGGCTTCACACAAAATCCAAGTGAAGTCGTTTTATCTATTATTGGCACGGTGGCCGAATGGTTAGAGCGTTGGACTCCTAATCCAAGGGTCCAGGGTTCAAATCTGGGAGGTGAGCATGTTGTGTCCTTGGGAAAGACACTTTACACCATTTTTCCTCTCCCCGCCCAGGTGCGAACTGGGTACAGGCATATTCTTCTGGGGAAGTAAGCCTACAACAGACTAGCGTCCTGTCTAGGAGATGATGTAAAAATCATCTGTTCCGCTTCACACTACTAAAGCCAGGATATGCTCCGGCTCTATGGGCCTCATAGGCCTTAAAGGAACTATTCAGCTTGTTACCCTTGCATATTTTTTTTTTAACTCAGCAATCAGATACTATAATATAGTAATATGTAATAAACATTTTAAAACGCTTCAGCACTGATTCATTGCTTTGATTCAAGAGAAAAAATTGAACACATGACCTCTATTCTCTTGAGCCCTTATGATTATCAAATTGGATCCGACATAGCTACGGTTTTTCTCAAGGATTCTAAACCCTATGACTGACAAGGAGGGCTGTAACTGAGATTAATCACTTTTGATAGAACAAAGAACAACATTTTAGTAAAGGACATTAATTTCCTGAACACTACAGAGATGTATTTTCTCTCTTTGAATCAGTGCTTCCAGCAGCAAATTTCATTTTTCGAGGATTTTAGTGGGGCAGGGGGTCGTAAGGGGGACACCGAGAATTTTTTTTTTTTTTTTTTTTAGGGATTTCTGTTTTTGCGGATTTCCGCAAATTGCGGACAACTGGAAACACTGTTGAATTCATCTAACAATTGCTTACCACTTCTCCGATGTATTTGGTGAGGTTCAAACTGAGAAGTTCTTTGCTCAAGCTGTCTTTCTGGGACTCTGTGAGATTACGCTGACATTCATCAGCAGCAAAACAAGGTGGAAATGTTTAACCCATTGCTTCAAATCTTGTGTAAATAACAAAACCATAATAATCTTCACAACATGGAGAAGGACAGTGGAAGGTGAAATGAAAGCCATGGGACAAACACGGGAATCCTTAATAAGGCTAGCAAAGGACAGGCTGGAATGGAGGAGCTTTGTTGCTGCCCTACACACCAACATTGCTGTAACAGCTTCATGATGATGAATAATCTTTGTGTATTTAAACTAGAAAGAATACATCACAAATATCAGGACATTATGTGTGAGGGAAGACAATGGCAAGCATGCACATTATCTTTTTGCAGGACATTCAATTTTCTTATTCTCGCAAGCACAGTCAAAAACAGCCTGCATGTTTGTCAAATTCTTAATATATTATACTTTGTATATTCACTAGAGCTTCAACATTTTATTGTTTCTGAAATATATTTAATTCATTCATTCAAGTTCCTTTTTTTTAAAATTAGAACAAAAACCTATATCCCTTGATTCTGAGGCAAATGCATTATACACTGAACCTGTAAATGTCTAAAATGTAAATTAAACCACCTAATTTTCACCCACCAATTTTTTCACAAAAGCTGTATTCTTTTTCAGGTTAGAATCTAGCTTACTGAAGAAAGATTCATCTGGTTGATTTTCTGAAACACAAAAGAAAAGTACATATACCATACAGAAAACAAGATTGACGGAAATGTTTCAAAAGTCTTGTCTAAACCATGCATTAAAACTTAAAAATCATATTACCATTCAGGTACACAGTCTGAACTTATAAAACTGAATATTCACTGGTTCATAAATTCTGTTACTTCAGAGAAAAAATTCACAATGCGTAATGAGGACTCTAGTCCAGGGGTCATAGCACTATGGGCCTATAAATATCTAGGAGATTCTAGGAGGTTTTCCAGGAGCTTTTCAAAACTTCTAGTATTCTAACTAAGTATAAATAAAGAACGTTTGTAAAAATCATTCGATACTTCAATCATTTACTCATCCGACTGCCCAGGATCGTCCATGTCTGGTTTCGCAATTTTGACTACAAAAATTAATATATTATATCAGTAGTTGGCAAGTCGGCGAAATATTTATGAGATTTTAGAAGAAAATGAAAAATTCTAGGAGATTCGAGGAGGAATTTTTCTTCTAGGAGATTCTAGAGTACTATGACCCCTGCTCTAGTCGTGTGAAAGAAGTATCAAAGGTAAAAAAAATGTGAACTGAATCACATAGGAATAAATTCAGTTCAAGCAGTAAGTCACAGCAAACAAGCCATCGTTTAGGCTACAGAGGGTTAGTTATACATTATAGACTACTAAAATTTATCCAGCATTTTTTTTCTTTCAACACCTTGCGGACCACTGACGAGAATACTAGCAAACATTGGCCAATGCTTTCAGGTCACCGACAAGTATTCTCAAGTTTGGGGTGACCAAAATCTAAACCGCTCAAACTTTTCTGTAGCTTATTCCTCTTAGTGCTGACTTTAAAACTGGGAAAACCATGTGCGTGGCTCATCGCACTAAGAAGATCCATGGTCAGTGTCAGGCCGGTCACTAAAGTGTTCAAAGAACTGTGGTCACTAAGGTGTTCAAAGAACTGTGGTCACTAAGGTGTTCAAAGAACTGTGGTCACTAAGGTGTTCAAAGAACTGTGGTCACTAA
>JBDFRD010215433.1:0-11529 GCA_039654405.1 Bullina lineata | reverse complement strand
AAAAAAAAAAAAATTAAATGCACAGATGGACAACACCAGACACGTTCACACAGGCAACAGAACAAACAACCCCGATGAAGCGCAGGCTTACCATCTTCTCCAGAGAGTCTGTGCCATTGGTGCCTATAAGGGCCACATCAGAAGAAGGCCCAAGAAACAGGGCTGTCTCTGGCTGGTAGGAGAACTCAATGCTGTCCACTGTGGTGAGGAAGTAGCCAAACCTTCGCAGGCAGCAGATACGCAGAAATGTCTAACAGCAAAGAGAAAGAAATAACCAAGTAGAGTTTGGAGTTGAGGGAGAAAGAGGCAGCAGTAAATAAAATGAATTCAAAGAGGCTTTAAGAAACTAAAGCCAAACAAACAAAAAATCATATCCACGTATTCAAGGCTCCCTGACAGAAAACTTGTTCACTGACTCCGAGCATAAGATGCTTCCAAGTAGAAAGTAAAAATTATTAATTTATTAATACATTAAAAAAATGTACACAATCAAAAAGGTTTACCTCTTGCAGATCAGTGAGCTGAGCACGATGGCGTGTGGTGAAATCAATCTGGGCATGGATTTCTGCCAGGCTGGGGATCTGGCACAGCTCCATGTCTTCTGTCAGCGGGTAGACCTGGGCTCGGTCAGAGAAACGGGTCTGGGTCGCTATGGTCTGCAGCTCCGGCAGCCAGCACATTTCTGAGAGAGATAACAATGACCCTGTCTCACACCGTTCTTACTAGAAGAAGAATGAGCTGCATGGCATAAAGAAAAATGGTAATACAAATCGTATACTCTAGAAGTTACTTTTAATATCTAACACATACATGGATATTCAAACACTGCTTATGCTTTTAGACTTCTGAGCTGAGCTCTTAAATCCCGCTGAAGTAAAAAACACTGCTTAAAAAATGACAGGCTTATTCTTCCATAAGGAAATCAATTTGAGAACAACATATTTTTTAAGCATGAAAGTCAATGTCAACATTTTTAATTCAACGTTAAAGAGCAGCACTACTAAACAGCTATCCCATACTGGCTTACATGAGAATTATATCAATACTAAGAAAACAAGCAGGATTTGCCTTTTTGAAAACGCTTCTTGATTTTTTATATTGTCACAAAAGAGGGATTATGTGTGAGGTAAGACATACCATGCTGAGCAATGTCATTCTCATGGGGCAGGAAGTTGAGAAGCACAGAAATTCTCTGCCACAGGCTGTGGGAACTCTGAGGGCAGAGGAGACAAGAACAGAATAAAAGCTTTCTTTGACAATATTTGATGCATCTATGAAATGCAATCATATGAAAGGAAATGCAAGATACATAAGGTATAAATAAAGACTGACAGAAATAATAAAGTCAAGGTTTCCGTCGGCGATATCAGACCTGCTAGCATCCAGGACTGGAAAAACGACATAAAATAACCTACTTCAGTCAAGTCAAGGTTATTTCACACTCAACCGACAAAGCAATACCAAATGAAGCGTTTGAACATTAACTTTTTTTTCCCAAATGGTACAAGAAATAACCCAGCAAAACCTTTGAACATTGTTTGGCTTTGTTGACAAGCCTTTCTCCACTTTTCAGATCCACAGCTGCACCTTTTATTTTAAACTTCAAACAAGGAATAAACACTTCATAAAGAAGAATAGCAATAAAGAGCTTTCTGGTAGCAGAGAAGGGCAATGCTGGAAAGAAGAAGGGTTTCCATTACAATGACAGGATACAAGGAATGAAAGTAACCACTTTTGTTACTCAGTAAAAGATAAGTCTTTAGACAGAAAGTAACTCTTTTTTTCCCATGACGTTTAAAAAATATGAGTAGCATCAATCCATCATTTTTTTTTTTTACCTGTGCACAGACTGAGATAATAGAAGCCTGGCACCTCATCCAGTCACACATGATTTTCACTGTGGGAAGAAGACCTTGACTTTGCACCACCTCTAGGGCTTGCTGCAGCTTACGCTGTTCAAGCTCATGTCTAGACAATGGAAAAGGAAAATAAAATTGTTCACAGGTCTAAACACATGTTGTTGAATATTAAAGCACTTAATTCAATAGCATCACAACATTCAAGTTTATCTTAATCAGGGGGTGACAGCAAAGAAGCACAAGTAGAAGAATCTTCTATAATGCTACCTTTATAAATATCTGTGAGTAAAAAACCTACTGTCATGCATCAGAGGTAATTATGAAATCGAGCAGTTTTCACTGAAATTCTAAAAAAGAAAATGGTAGTTTTTGACAATGTTTTTTGACTGCTATTCTGCTCAGTAAGAACACTTACATAATGTCATTTAAGCCTTCGGAAATTGTAAAATTCATTCTCTCATAGCGGAATACAGGAGAAAAAGGTGACAGATGAACAATATATTATGGAGTCTTTATCTTTTTACTTTACTGTACGCCACCCATTGTCTCAGAAGTTTGCAAAGCCCCTCAACTCACTTTTCTGTGTTGCTGGAAGAGCTGTTCTCATTGTCTGCCTCATCTGTCTCTGTCAGGTTCCCTCCAGATTGTTCTGAAACATACAAATTCAAAGAAAGACAATTCACAGAGGAGAAAATAATAATTTCTCATTTACAACTCAAAGAAGTCATTGGAAAATAAGTGTTCTAGGTTATATTACAAATCTCATCATATATCAATTATGAAAATACTAATAATACATTAGCACGTGAATTCACAGTTCCAAGGCTTTATTCCTATAAAAGCAAAAATACGGTGAAGTAAACGAAGGAGAAAAAAAGAGAAGAAGAAAAAGAAAGGGAAGCAATACTTGATAGGCTTCTTCTTCTCCTCAGAAAACAACTTTGTTTACTTAAGTTGGAAAAATGGTTTCTTTACCTGTATCTGTTGGAGCGAAACTGGTCTCTGTGTCTGTCTCAATTTCAAAATTGGCAAGTTTCTCGGTGAGTTCTGCTACATGCTTTGCTTCTAGGGAGGAGCCAAACCCTGGTTACAAGGAAGTAAGAAGAAATGTTTTTTCTCAAAGATTTTATATTCAACAAGAAAGTGAAATGATGCTTGACTAAAAAGGTCAGGACACATATTTCACAAAATCATATTTATTACTGTCTTCCACTAAAATTTCAAAATACACCCACAGATGCTCATAGCAATACATTACCAAAGCAGTGGGTGTGATCTGTATGTCTTTAAAGTAAAAAAAAATAAAAAGTTACAAATACATTTATTATTAGTCTCTCTGAAATGTATAATACCAACGCTTTCTTATAAAGAGGAAAAAAAAAATCCTAAGCATTTCACTAAAGCCATGAACATGAGAAAACCGTCCTATAGATTTTGTGAGGTCCAAACGAAAAAAAAGAAAACCTTTATATTTTTCACAGATAATATTTGCTCTTGATCAACCTGGTATATTTCAAACTGGAAGTGAGTCTTTTAGACATAGCTAATCTAATCCAAGAACAACACAAAGCTAACAATCTATATTTCCAACTCCGTCATTACAGAACTCTAACCTGGAGGCACAGGTAGATCTTCATGACCTTGAAGCAAGTCCGTCATGTGAGAGTTATGTGCCAGGTCCTGGCCTAGGAACATGAGCGAGGAGGAGAATAGTTCGGAGGACATGTGTGCCAGGCTGTGATCTCCTGAGCCGTTGGACCAGATGTGCTTCATGTCCCCATTCGGCAGGGGCTGCTCCCTGGAAGGCCATCGCCCAGAGTCTGAACCAAACAGAATTCAATGTAAAAGTTGGGGATTTTCTCCTCACAAATTACCTTTCCTTTCTTGCCTTTGTTCCCTTTTGTATTTTTTATCAACTAGAAATCTACGATGATTCTACCCTCTTTGTCCAAGATTTATATTTACACAAAGCTCTCTCCACTTGGGCTTCAGTCCATTTTTGATGCATGTAACCTGCATATTTTGCTTATTATGCTAAAATTATTCAAAGTAGGCTGCAACATCAACACTGATGATCACAAACATTTTCTTTCCTTTCATGACTAATCAAAAAGAGGCACAATTCACTGCGTCCACCAACCTCCATCCCGAGACACTGCTTGCTTGGTGACCTTGAGATCTGGATCACTCACATCCTCTGCCTCGGACAGGTCTGAGTCAGAGCCGTGATCGAAATAACTGGCCAGGTCATCATCTTCCGAGTCTGTCGACACAAGGTCTTCGTCTAGCCCTTCATTTCCTACAGGTATCGAGAATAAATCAGATTATCAAAGAAACAATTAATGTTACAGTCAAAAGGTTGACATACAATAAGTAGGGGTTGAAAATCACACAAAGCTTTGCATGACCCTGGCAAAGAGCTCACATGACTGTGATTAACACAGACTAAAGTAGTCAATATTTACAGCAACTGTTTGTTTTCTGCCAATACACTTTTTGGTTGATAGGTCATTCTTCAACAAATTAAAAAACATTCTTACATCTTTTTTTGATTGGTGATTCATCTGTGGATCAACTGACTTTCCTATGACATCTGATCTCACCATGAATCTTCCAATTGTCCTTTAGGTAAAGATAGCTAAAGGTGGCTCTTTCACAGACGATCGAAGCAGCTAAAGAGCTGCTTTTCCAGGGTAGCCTCTTAGAAACAACGCTTTGCCCAGAGGCCCTGTTCCTCTCTCGGTCATACTAGTTTAATTCCAAAGGAAAGATAAGGTCAATATGTTTCGAACTAGTCTGACGTGTAGTCTGATAGAGAGTGAGACATTCATGGGTTCATGGCATAGATATGTATATATATAGTTACCCACAAATCTAGCACATGATACAATTAAACAAACAACACTACACAAATGCACACCTTCACTGAGATCAGATGCTTCTGACAGGTCGGACAAGTCTTCACTGCTGTCACTCAACTGACGTTTTCTTCGACGTCTTAGATTACGATTTCGCATGGGCCTAGGTTTCTGCTGGGGAGAAAAAAGGAATCATAAATAAAATTCTTCCACGTTTTATATAACCCCAAAAATGAATGAGCTTTATCTGAAAGGTGGGGATGCCATGAAAACATTACAGACTGCTACACAGAAAAAAGTCCACCCAGTATTGTGGGTTGAAAAATACTTCTAATCAAGAAAAATAAGAATTCAATCGACATGAGCAATATAAAAAACAAACTACAAACAGCGCAACAACAAGTGGGCAGAAGGCTAATTTTTTTTTTCATCTTTCACTTGAGACCAATGTAAAAAAAAAGACTAAAATAATTATTCATTTTTCTTGTTTCAAAATACTTAAAATCTTTTGTTATAATATTTCAAAGCTACAATCAAAGCAAACTAGAGTCCTTTCCAGGAGATGATGTAAAAATTAAGCAAACTAGTGTCCTTTCTACGAGATGATGTAAAAATTATCTGTTCAGCTTCACGCTACCGAAACCAGGATAAGCTCCGGTTCTATGGGCCTCACAGGCCTTGAATGAACTTTAATTCTTTAAAACTTTAATTTTTTTTTCCTTTTTCACAATCAAAGCACGCTAAAAACAACAAAAGAATCTGTACACCAGCATTTAAGCACCTCAAAGAGGTTACTCATCTTACTTTTCCATCCACCGAGCTGCTGCCAAGTTTGGGTGAGCGCATTTCCTGGGAGTTGTGCCTTGAAAACTCTTCTTCACTAGCAGAAGATTCTTCAGCATCCATGTTTTCCACTAAAAAAAAGAGGACAATCCTAGACTTAAATGCACTACCTGATTATAGCTTCCTTATGTGATCTCATTTGAACCACAACATTCTTGAAACGATGTACAACAGATTGTATGTGAGATAAGACTGCAGGAATTCTTTTTATAGTTTCGTGTATTAACTTGTGCTGGAGAATTAATTTTTTGCTATTTAAAACTATTCTACAACAAATTGGGATTTTCTTGAACAAAACCTTAGCTCCAAATGTGATTTACAATAATCTATAGGCCTTACAATGAAAATTATGGGTAGAACGACATAATTCCTCAATGTTTTAATTTGCTTTAACATACTTATTTAAAGAAGAAAAGAAAATTGAAGGCAAATGCAGATTTTGTTTAGTAAAAAGTTCTTCAGTTTGTTTGTTCTTTTCTTTTGTTTTTGATATTTAGGAAAATAGTGTTGAACAAATCTGATTGTAACAGAAAGCTATTGCTTACAAGAAAGGGCTGAACCAGCTAAAAGAATCTTGCTGGGGTTATCCATCTCCTCCAGGCCTGCTTGCAGTCGAATAACTACGTGATTCAGAATGTGGGAGAACAGCGCAAGCATGAAGGCAGTGGCTGCAGTGATGTTACCTGAACCTGAATGTGACGGACCAAAAAAAAAAATTGATTAACAATTGTAATATTAAGAAGATAGCAAAAGTAACATGAGCAGCATCAATAATGGACCAAGAAGATGAAGCAGTTATGAAAAAAAATCAGAACAGGAAATAAATTAAACACAGAAGAGCAAATTGTGAGAGGACACTAATATTTAGCACTGTAATTTGACGTCACATGAAATACTGTAAATAGTATGGTGGCTGAATGGTTTGAACACTGGATTCGCAATATGAAAGAAAACCTACGATTTGAAGCCTGACAATACTGTTGTATTCTTTGGACAGACACTTAACATACCTTTTTCCACTGCCCACCCAAGTGCGAAATGCATACCAGCATGTTCTTTTTGGAGAGTAAGCCTAAGGCAGACTAGTGTCTAGTCTAAGATGTGATTTATTATATCTGTCCCACTTGATACTATAGACATTGGAATAAATAGATGTTCTTTTGGCTTTGCAGAAACAATAAAAAAAATAGAGAGAAATCGTAACAGTAACCATCTTTAAGCATCTCACCATTTTTCTCCAACAAATGCACTGTGCAGAGGAGGCAAGCGACGACCTTGAAGAGGATGCTGTTATCGATGTACTGGAAGGAAGAAGGGTCCCCGGGGTCATCATAGTCCTCCCCATCCCCACCACAATCAGACACAAATTTACCATCCCTGCCATGTTGTTGAGGCTCGTAGAACATGCATAGATTAAAGTCTTGCAGAGTATGTTGGCACAGTTGCTGTAGCTCATTAACATCGATGCTGGACAGAATATAAAAACAAAAAGCTACATAAATCATATTTTCTTTTTCATTAATGAAAATGCTACTCGTTCTATGGCTCTTTGCTGTATGTAGTTTTCCTACTGAAATTCAATACCAATAGATAGACCTGGAATCAAGATTAAGTTTTTCTTGGGAAGAGCACTGGTAATGTCTCTGATTTGATGAGATATTACAGATATTATGAAGGGGATGTTCTCATGGTGTGCACAAAAACTACTACTAAGCCCCATCTACTTTGCACATACAAAGAAAACCCGAATCCAAACTTGAAAAGTAACAAGCAATTGTACTTTCCCATGTGGAAACAAATTTAAGAAAGCTTCAGTGAAGAGTGGCACTTACTTTTTTGACATGCCATGGAAGATCTCAAGAAGCTTCAGGAAGCGTGTGAAGAATCTCCTCATATCCTGATGCCTAAAAGCAAAAAGTTGGTAAAAAAATGTTTAAACAATAAGTACATTTATTAGATTAACCATTGCAGGAACTGGCTTTTAATTTAAGATCAATCTCTTCAATACAATCAGTTATTTATGTGTTCATGATTTTCAAGTCTATTAAGGCCATACAGGAAAATAGCAGAGGCAATCTAGAACTGCATAAGGCAGACCTTATTAGTAAATAATAAAAAATGTAGGTCACTGGTCGTGAAAAGACATACAATAGAATCTGTCTCAATTTTGCGTCTTGCTAGAATCACATCATGTAATAAAGGATAATGCCTTCTCTTCATTGGTTTTCTTTTCCTTCATACCAGTGCTGAATATGTCTTTTCTTCTGTCAAAAGTGTACAAAAACACGCAGGTTGGTACGAGTAAAGTATGAGAGGTTAGACATTCACAGAAAAAAAAAATTCTTGTTGTTGATTTCTTCAATATTTTTCATTTATAAAACCTACTGTCACCCCAAACTGTGTGAAATCTCCCATGTCTTAAATGCTCTTTCTTCTGTTCTTCATAACATCAATTCCATATTCATAACTTGCAACAGAAGCTTGAAAGCTGATTGGTACAAAAACCTAAGAAATCACATCAGTAAAGTACAAGAGAACAATCAAGCTGGACCCACCTCTGCTCATCTGGTGGAAGATCTCTATCCTGGGCACTGGTCAGCTCAAAAAACTTTTTGGTGTTTTTCTCAAACAGCCGAGTCAGATTGCCTCTAGCACCCTCAAATGGTTTTTCACAGGAAAGGCTGAAAGTTACATGAACATTTTCCTTTAGAACAGAACATGAAACCACAGAAAGCAGCCAGTCATCAGATGAGCACTAGTGTGTTCAATAAAATATAAAGAATCTTACAGCGACAAAGTAATATTTATTTTCCATATTATCTACTCATGCATTTTGCACTCAAAGTACCTACACTCTGCAGTGGTTGCCAGAAGGTGTCGCAGTGCTTGACCATCTGCCTTCGGGGCTCCACACCAGATTTTCTTTCGAGGTTTACTCCCTTAGCCTTTGCTTAAGACTTGTTTTTGCAGTTCTATTATGATAGCTCATACAGAAAAAAGAGAAACAAACAAAAAAACCCAGCTCTCACCAGCGAACGTAATGGTAGGCAGCTTCACATCCTGCGTAGCGAGCTCCTGCCAGTGTACCCAGCTGATTGTGAGGCATTCCTGGATGAGGTTTGGGGAAGAACAGAGTATTAACTTATCAAGAACAGAGAATAAACTTATCCAGAACAGAGTATAAACTTATCAAGAACAGAGTATAAAGTTCTCCAGAACAGAGTATAAACTTATCCAGAACAGAGTATAAACTTATCCAGAACAGAGTATAAACTTATCCAGAACAGAGTATAAACTTATCAAGAACAGAGTATAAACTTATCCAGAACAGAGAATAAACTTATCCAGAACAGAGAATAAACTTATCCAGAACAGAGAATAAACTTATCAAGAACAGAGTATAAACTTATCAAGAACAGAGTATAAACTTATCAAGAACAGAGAATAAATTTATCAAGAACAGAGTATAAACTTATCCAGCGTTTTCTTTTCTTTCTATAGTTTTGCTTGAAGTTGTGTAAAGCTCATGAAAAGTCTTGAAAATAAAACATTCATTTCTTCCTATAGAACCAAACAAAGTCCTTTAACAGACATATCAGACAAGTAGCAAGTCTGTTTTTTTTTCCTTGGTAAAAAAATATTGTGAAAATGATAACATCTGCTATACATTATATGGATACTTATCTTTTTTAATGAGTATTAACTGTGTAATTAGCAACCAAAACACTCCCTGTATCAATCAATTTAAAACAAGTATGTAGACCCAATTTGTTGAGTTAAATGCGTACCAATTTCTGGAAACAGCATGAAAGCCTGATGGTAGTAACGTTCAGCTGTGGTTCGGACTGCAAGACTGTCAACATCACAGATATAGCGGGCTAATGAGGAAAGAAGATAGAAACAAAATGAATGAAGATTAATAGGGCTAAATTTCATCCTCTGAATAAAAACAATAAAAAGAACCCAACGAATAATAGAACCCTAAAAAAAAAAAGAATAAAAAGAGATTGGATGCTTTTAGTTCTTTCAATTTTACACAGTTTAAATGATTTTGTTCAATATACATTTATTAATTTCAGATGTTACAAAAAGAGCAGAAATGATGTCTTTGCAGACAGCATTACATAGTGGAATCACAGTGTAATACTTACAAATATCACCTAAACAAATAAGACATCTATGGCACGCTCTCTGAGCCCACTCTTGGATAGTTGGATTGACTGTTTTGATACTGCTGTCATTTCTTCGACCTGTATATCATAGAATAAAAGTTTTATTTTTATACATTTTATATATTCTTATTCTTTGGTGCTGAAGTGCTGAAGGAATCAGAAATAAGAAACACGACACTGCTAAAGAATACAATTCTATAAACCTAATGCATCACCTCATCGACATTACCTTCCACCAAACATTAAGGAGGAAAAAAACCCTTGATATCTGAGTCTTTTAGACTAAATTAATATCTCAATTAAAAATTTTGAGTACAGAATGCTGCTAATTAGATACGTGTAAAAAAAAAATCAAACGACTTGAAGTTGATTAACACCTCCATATTTGTCTGAAAATGAAATTTCCCTAAATAAATGGACTTTTTTTCCCCAGTAGGTCCAGCTCTATGAATCGTGGAAATAAAATGCCTGTTGTTCTACGCTTCTAAGATTGGCTTTTCATATCTCTTGCTAATTTTAACACTTAACGCTTTTTTTATTGCTTGGTGTCTTCAATAAGTTGTGAATACAGTAGTCTCCGCCTAAGAACCCGCCTCTCAGGAGACATGATGACCATGTTCTTAGTCGGAGTGGGCTCATAGACGGATTTCAAAGAAAAAAGATGTTTGCAATTGAACAACGCAACTCACACTGGGCGTGGGGGGCACTAACACATTAATAGAGCATCATCATCGACCAAATCAATCTGTGATTGGCTTACTTAAATTTTTAACATCAATCAAAATCATGCTTATTCCCTGCCAGGCGATCCCTGACTGAAGGCCCGGGCTAGGCCTATTTACTTTACTCAAAATAACGCAAGATGCTGGCGGCTCCTTTCAATAAAATCTAACTCAAAGGCCCATCTTGGTTCTGATCCCTCGCCGAGATGCCGCTTCCATGATGTAGATCAAAACAAAGAGCAGTGTTTCATCATATTATGTGAAGTACGGGCGGCTGGGTAGGGGTGAGACTGGATTGAAGGGTTACACGACAAAAGGCCTATCAAGAGGGGATGGATGGTGTGGGGTGAAGGTGTTGGTAGGAAAATTAGGGGCAGGACACAACAACAAAGCATAGATCTAGCCAATTATGACTGATTTAAGACATAGGTAGGGGATGGAGCTGGATGGACATGCTTCGAGCAATGAGAGCGGATAGGCTGAACGCGTCAACGCAAATAACCCTAGGGTAACAAAACGGGGTGGGGGAGGGGAGGGGCTGAGAGAATGGGGCTTTGCTTTCCACAGGGCTACAGTCTAGCCCTAAAACAAAAGCAGGGCGACTGATAGTATTTCTTGCGGTTTAGGTGGCGGCTGTTTAAAAAATCTATCGGGTAAGGCGGCCGTGTTCATAGGCGGATTTTGTAGTTGAAAATGGGCTCTTATGCGGATGAATTATATTAAAAAAATTCCGTTTCACAAGAATGGCGTGTTCTTAGGCGACGGGCTCTTATAGGCGGAGACCACTGTAATTTATTAATTTACTCACATACTGATTTATCTATTTCTATCACAACAGTTATCTCACAAAAACTACAGGAATAGAAATTAAAAAACAAAACAAAACAAGAATTTCAAAACCTGTCCTTGGGTCTGGCAACTGATAGTAATCAATAACTCCGACCAGACGAAGAGAAAATTCTCGCTGGAGACGAAAGACAAGATGCTGGTAGTATCCTGCTGCCGCAGACAGGTGGGTGCGGTATGCTGTCTCCACAGAGCCATGGTGGCGGAGGTGCTGAGGAGCAATGAAATA
>JBDFRD010215323.1:0-11530 GCA_039654405.1 Bullina lineata | reverse complement strand
CCCTCACCCTTATCAGGGTATAGGCCACACACAAGGGATTTCCACTTCATTCTGTCCTGGGATAACTTTGCCAGTTCCGACCATGTTTGTCCATGTTTGTCCTGTTCCTTCTTGAACTTTGGATTTTAGTTAATGTGGCGTCTACCAAAGTCTGTTGGGAAATATTGTACTATATGCTGATAGATAGGTGGCGCGGTGGCGGAACGGTTAGAGCGTTGGACTCCTAATCCAAGTCTAGGGTTAGAATCCGGGAGGTGACCACTTAACACCATTTTTCCTCTCCCCACCCAGGTGCAAATTGGGTACCGGCAGATTCTGCTGGGAAAGTAAACCTACGATAGACTAGTGTCCAGGCTGGGAGATGAAATTAATTCATTTGTTCCGCTTCACGCTACAGAAACCGGGATAAGCTCTGGCTCTATGGGCCTCATGGCCTTCAAGGAACTTTACTACTATGCTGATAGATGTGGAATGTTTGTACAATATTTGCACTCACCCTTTTTAGTTATGTTTAATATTATCTTGTCTTGTCTTGTATTATCTTATCTTGTAAGTTTCCAACAAACTGACCCAAAAGTGTTTGCAGTACAGAGTATTTCTCTTACACTTTAGATTGCTGCTCTTAACTTTTCATCTGAATCACTCTCTCTAGTAAGGTTCTACCCCTCTATACTCATTCTTTTAGCATTTCTACTACATTTTAATTGCTTCTATTCACTTTTCATCTCAATTACTCTCCCTGGTAACGTTCTACCCTGCTTTACAATCCTATTAGTATTTCTACTATTCTACTTCATGGTAGGGTGGCGCGGTGGCCGAATGGTCAGAGCGTTGGACTTCTAATCCAAGGGCCCAGGGTTCGAATCCAGAAGATGACTGTGTTGTGTCCTTGGGAAAGACACTTTACACCATTTTTCCTCTCCCCACCCAGATGCTAATTGGTCACCGGCAGATTCTGCTGGGGCAGTAAACCTACGACAGACTAGCGTACTGTCTAGCAGATGATTTAAAAACCATCTTTTCCACTTATCACTACCGAAACCAGGATAAGCTGTGGCTCTATGGGCCTCATAGGCCTTGAAGGAACTTCACTTACTTCTTCATGGTCCATCTGACAGATGAGGGCGCCCTGCATGCCTTTGGCTCAGACTACTACGGCTGTCTAGGCAGTGAAGGGGAGGACGAGGAGGTTCTGTCTCCGGTAATGGTGGACTTCTTCTCAGACCACCCAGTGCAGGAAGTGTCCTGTGGATACAGCCATGTGGTTGCTCTCACTCGATATGGCGATGTCTACTCCTGGGGATCTGGAGAGTTTGGTAAGAGGCGGGAGGGAGGAGGACATATGTTTGTTGTTTTTACAATTTTGAAGTAAAAGTAAAGTTTCTACATAATCAGTAAAGTAGCAAACACGACCAAATGGAGCTATCCCATAGAAATACAAAGAGACAAACCGACGTTTTGACAATTTCCGTCTTTGAAGGGAACAAAAAGGAACAAAAAACAGTATCATAAAAGGAGAAGAGAAGAAGGAAAAGAGTAAGAAGAAAAACTTAGCTTCATGCCTAGACTTGGAAGGCAAGAAGAGGAAAAGGAAGTAATAGGCGCAAAGCACTGGTATGTTTATCTTAATTTTAGTAGCATGAAGTGAATCAGATGATACTAGATGAACTCTTAGGCAGGGTATTTCACTTTTGTAGGTTTTCTTCCTCAATGAAATGTTCTTGTACCGAGAACACACGGGTTGGAGAAAGAATATCATGTCTTTTCCTAAAGACTGGATGCGGGCATGAGTATGACCAGGATTTGAACTCACAACCTTATGGTTGCCAAACTACTCAATCATTGTGGCTACAATTTTAAAATATCAAAGCACAAGCTTGGAATGAAGAAATAAGATACTTTATGACAGAGGAAAGCAAAGGCGATTACTTCAAAAGGAAAATACTTAAGTTCAGGTAACATAAGGTAACTATGCACCTACCTCTCTCATTCCTTAGCTGCAAATGATGTCAAAGTATGTTTGGTCTGTTTCAGGGAGACTAGGCCTGGGCTCAGAGGATGATTTCAACACTCCTCAAAGGGTAAAACCTTTTTCTGTCAAACACGTTAAGGTTCTGAGTTAGAACCACATAACAAACTTTTTGTGAATAGAATTTTCTTTTGCTATTAACAGTAGAAGAGTATGAGTCATTGCATGTAGTACAAATATACAAAAATCATTTTTATAAGTGCATATACTATGTAGGCTAATTACCCTATTTGTATGTTTCTTTTATTATGTGAAATGAGTCTCGTTCATCTGTTTTCATTGACAAGAACCACGGCTTCACACAGTTGATTGGAGAGAAATGAGTATAAGCACCAGTAAAACCTTGTAAACATTTACACATATACAAAACTATTTGTCATAGACCTATTTCATGTAGATTACGCTTGAATCATTATCTTCTCTAGGAGGAAATTCCAAGAATTCAATTGTTTCAGGTGGAGATTCCTGGCAGGCAGCAGGTGAAGCGTGTTTGTGCTGGCTCTGACAGCTCATTCCTAGTGTGTTCCAGTGGACGCGTGCTTGCGTGTGGCAGTAACCAGTTCAACAAACTAGGCTTTAACTCGGAGACCTCTGGCCTTCGGAAAAGGAAAGCAAAGGTACGTAGGATATTTATGATTTGGGTTTTGAAGGAGTTGTTTAACTTGACTGGCCCGAGCAGAAGCTACATATGGTGAGAGCCTTTGTTTATATATACCAAACGCACTGTAGGTTGCAGGAGGGTACTGCGTTTCTTATTTTGATTGTATTCTATTAGTTAGATTTACCAATCAGCACTTGATGCTGACATTATGTGATGAGCTTGACATACTGTCTTCACAAAAAGTTAAGGACCATTCAAAATAATAGATGGCATTTTCAAAAAATGATAAAAAGAGAAGAACATTTATCATGTGAAATACGGTAGCAAGGCTAAAGGGGTCAATAGCGAATATCTTGATCACTTTGTGGATGGCACGTGCATGTCACGCAGCACGCTTGGCGTGTTTGAAAATCGGCGATTTCGTCAAAACAAGAAAAGTGGTCCTTAACTTTTTGTGAAGGCTGTATATGTCGCAAGCCTTCCTTCCTATGTACCAAACGCACTGTACAGGTTGTGTGACACAATAGGAGGGATACACTCTAGCAAATTTAGCTCAGGAGCTCAGGTGCTGTAAAAGTAAGGCTCAGAGAGCCAGGGTTCAGAAGGTTAAGATGTAAATGAAGCAGTTGATTGAGAATGAAGCCCGTTCCTGATGACAGAGTCGATGAAATCAGAAACAACCATCATCTGACCAAGGTAAGCCTCGCTTGTTTCTATAAGTATCTGCCATGTTTGAAAAAAAGAAGAAGGAAGAAATTTAAATGAAAGAGTTTCAAAGATGTGAGAGTTGCATGAAGTGAATACTTTATTTTTCCAACCTATAACCACAAAAGTAGATGAAATCAAAGAAAAGAAGGAAAATAGAGGATAGAAAAATAGAACAGAAAATGAAGGATTTTATGATAAAACTTGACAAAAACTTTCTATCTTTAAAAGATGTGAGAACTTTATTGCTATAATACAATGATCAGTTATACAATAATTGTGTGTTTTTTTTTAATCTTTGAAAGATTGTTCTTCTATTATCATTCCATTGTCAACTAACTACTAACAGCAAAATATTGAAACAATACAATTTTGTTTTTGTCTCTTTTGTCATCAAATACATTATATACTATATATCATCGTACCAGATGAACAAAATGTACTATCTGTTATCGTATCAGATGAATGAAATAAAACTTACTTTTTTGTCCCAGCTTTCTTTTCTTATGGTTATTTTACCTTTCTTGTCCTCAGACGTTTGACATCCCATACAGAAACACCTTCAGCACAGTGAAACCTCTAAGTCGTCTCAATGTCCTGCTTGTATCAGCCGGGGAAAATCACTCAGGGGTCATTGACTGTAAGTATTTTACAGCTTATTTTAATTTATTAAATGGCACGGTGGCCGAATTGTTAGAGTGTTGGACTCACAATCCAGGGGTTCTGGGTTTGACATCGGGCGATAATGTTGTGTCCTTAGGAAAGAGACTTTACACCATTTTTCCTCTCCCCAACTTGGTTCAAATTGAGTACCGGCATATTCTGCTGGGGAAGTAAATCTATGACAGACTAGTGTCCTGACTAATAGATGATGTAAAAATCATCTATTCTGCACCCACGAATCAGTATGTAGCTACCTGAAAGGTTTGGGATGCCTTGAAAGAGGTACAAATGACTACATATGAAACCGTAGGTCCAATTCTGTAGGTTGAAAAACACTTACAATGAGGACAGCCTCTGAGTTAGTAGCGGAGGAATGAAGAAGAAGAAGAAGATCTGTTCTGTTTCACGCTTCAAAAATTGGGATAAGCTCTGGCTCTTTGGGCCTTATAGGCTTTTTGTTTAATATGTTTTACAACCTGAAGTATAAAAACCTTGTACATAATCCTTTTCTTTATAATAATAATAAGAATAATAATAATAATAATAATTGAAACGATTTTGCAACTATGCATAACATCTTGTTATTAATTTATGCAAGATAAAGACTTATCAACCCATACTTCAGCTTACATAATATATGTTATGCCATGATTGTTGAAAAATTTAATCCATTTCTTCTTCAGCATTTGGCCATCTCTACATGTTTGGCTCCAATAAATATGGCCAGCTTGGTTTGGGAGACTTCAAAGTTCGATCTGGTGTTTGTCGAGTTGGCGGCGTCCTTGCTGGGCAGAGAGTGGAGAAAGTAACTTGTGGGGACAGCTTCACAGTGGCAGCTACTAATGGTATGGCCAGCATATCTTAGTTTTGTTCATTAATTAACTGAGTCTAAAGCTTTACAGTGGCAGCTACTAATGGTATGGCTAGCACATCTTAGTTTTGTTCATTAATTAACTGAGTCTAAAGCTTCACAGTGGTCGCTACTAATGGTATGGCCAGCACATCTTAGTTTTGTTCATTAATTAACTAAGTCTAAAGCTTCACAGTGGTGGCTACTAATGGTATGGCCAGCACATCTTAGTTTTGTTCATTAATTAACTGAGTCTAAAGCTTCACAGTGGTGGCGACTAATGGTATGGCTAGCGCGTCTTAGTTTTGTTAATTAATTAACTAAAGCTTTATTTAGAAGGTGGCGCGGTGGTCGAATGGTTAGAGTGTTGGACTCCTAATCCAAGGGTCCAGGGTTCGAATCCGGGAGGTGACCATGTTGTGTCCTTGGGAAAGACACTTTACACTATTTCCCTCTCCCCATCCAGGTGTGAAATGGGTACCGGCATGTTCTGCTGGGGAAGTAAACCTACCACAGATTAGCGTCCTATCTAGGAGATGAAGTAAAAATCCTCTGTTCTGATTCACGCTACAGGAACCGGGATAAGCTCCGGCTCTATGGGCCTCATGGCATTGAAAGAACTTTACTTACTTAGACTTTAGACACTAATGATGACATGGGATGGGGATAAGTGTTACAGCAATGGTGTGGAATGATGTGGAGGAGAATATAATAAACCGAGTTGTTTATTCTATTGTGGACTGCGTGTGAGTGAGGGTACAGCAAGTCAGGATTGGATTGTTAATAATTTGATATTCACCAGGATGAAGTAGAGTTTGACTTTTGTTTCTCTGATGATTACAACAGCATTGTCTTCAACATTGTTTTTGTATTGCTTATTAAAATAAATAGCTAGTGCCGAAAATAAGAAGTGTGAAAAATATTTTTATGATTGTTTTGTGGAACCGAATTAAGTCGTTCCCATATTATAAAGTCTGATTTGAAACTCATGTTTGGTAGTGACGTATAGGTCAGGTAGTACTGGACAAGAAGTCAAATGTTTAAATATGAAACATTGGAAAATAAACAGAAAAAAAATGTTGCATTGACACATAAGCATTCATCTATTGTCTTGATTTGTGTGCTTATAAGATACTGATTTTTTGTCTAAAGGGTGGCAATGGTGAGACTTGTTTATTTATGCCTTGCCAGTGAATTCTCTTTCTCTTTTTTGTCTACACCATCTGCGACCAACATTTCTGATCTCAATGAGGTTTTGGTAGTGATCAAAGGGAAGTAACTCATATCTTGTATCCTTAGAGAACCAAATCTACTCCTGGGGCAATGGGGAAAGTGGAAGACTGGGGGCCGTGTTCAAAGACCAAGGCATTGGGCCCAATGGCCTATGCACAGCGTATCCCCGGCCCATATTTGGCTCCATGCATGTGGTCTCTCACCTGTCTTGTCGACATTGGAACACTCTCATCATTGCAGGTAGGGTTGCTAAGGACATGACACTTGTATGCTATGGTTCACCAGAAGCTGCACTCAGAACTGTTAAGATTGTCCTCTTCAGCTTGAGAGAAAATTTTAGGGAAAGGCAACAGTATTGCACTGCACAAAAGATGTTTGAGAAGGTGAAATTGCCACAGATGAAAACTGAAAGTAGGAACCACTCTTGTTCTAGTAGAAGTTTACACATTAATTCATATGTAATCTTGTTAATACATTGTTCTTTGGAACATTTTGTGTGGTTAATAAATATGGTAATTCTAGAATGATATAAACTATTAATAGATTGTTTTAAATTTCAGTGTTTGGAAAAAAAATAGAGAAACATGTTTTTCTTGACTGAAGTAGGTTATTTTACGTCGGTTTTCCAGTCCTGGATGCTAACAGGTCTGATATCACTGACTGAATGTTTTTCTTCATTTTTGCCTTTTGCCTTTATATATTGATTTAATGTTTGATTAATTTGTAATTGAACGTTTCAAAAAAAAAGAAGTGATTGATAGCTTTTAGTTGGCACCAAAAAATTATAAAAAAAATGGTAAAATAAGAAAAATTGTCAGCAGGTGCTTTGTTATATATTTACTGGTTTATTCATAATTGTGCTAGGTTGTAACTTGTAAAATTGTAAATTAATGCAGTCTAAAGAAATGTGTTCAACATGTTTAGTGTTTACGGTCCCATTTTCAGTGGAATTCTCTTTAATCTAACCTTTTCTTTCTGTGCTGTTTTTTTTATCACAAATTCATAGTTTTTCTTTCATATTCAATTGTTTTATCTACATTTCCAGAAAAAGTGCTGAACCAGAAAACACTAAAATCCAGGGTCTCCTCTCCAAAACGTAAGCAGTGAAGACAGTTGGTTGATTTATTCATCATATACAGACGCAAGGAAAATTATTGGCAATTTGCATTATATTATTGAATGTTTTTGTTTGTGTTGAATATTTGATCTAAGAGAAAGATTAATAATGAATGTTGGGAGTTGCTGTGTGTGTAACAAAATCTGAAGAAAGTTCCTTCAAAATCTTAAAGAGAGAGACAGACTGAGAAGCAAGAAGGTAGATGAGCTGACAGGCAGATAAACAGACAGACAGATAGACAGACAGAGAGAGACAGCTAGAGACCGACAGACAGACAGACAGACAGACAGACAGACATGCAGTCAGACAGACAGACAGACAGACAGGCAGATACATAGACAGATAGGCAGACAGACATACAGATGGATAGATACAGACAAACGTATGGACAAGATGTTATTTAAGTCATTGGAGAGAAAAAAAAAATGAAATAATTGACTTTGGATGAAACAAAGCAAATAATGCGCTGCGTGCAAATGAATGTTATAAGCATAGAATAAGTCTCATGAATTCGTTTTACTGTTAAAGAGCATTAGATTCAACTTGGTTAATGTCAATTCACATGTTATCTCTTGTATATGAGTCAGTGAATAGAGAAAAGGGGCAATTGTAACGTAAGATATAGTTCTTCAGAAATAAATAATGGCAGCCTTTAGGATTTTTACGGCTTAAAAGTAAGACTCAGTTATGAAATGTACGAACACTTGAGGGAAGAGGAAGAAGTGAGAAAATAAGTCAAAAATTTCCCTTGTTTCTTCACTATCTTTCCTTCTTTTAATAGCTGGTAGATATATTCCTCTCTGAGTCTGTATTTTTGTATTACTCTTCTATTTCCCTTTCCCCTGCTTTTCCTTCTTCATAGTTTTTCATTATTTTTCTGTTCTTTTCCGTTTGCTCAATGTAGTCCTTTTCCTATCTTGTAATTCAGTGTGTTTTCAAGTGTATAAAAGTGGAGCATTGGTTCTTTTTAGTGTCCTTACTGTGAGACAGTTCTTATTTGTCAGTGACTTATTTTCTCAAGATTCAGTGATTTCACATGGATATAAATAAAGCCCAGGAGTGGCTGATCTTATCGAATGTAAATTATGTGTGACAAAAAAAAAAAAAAGGTTAAAAGATCTATAAATTCATTTACCATAATATTCTCTTCTACTTGTTTTTAGAAATATATCCGGCCAAAGAAAAAGGTAGAGTTTTGCATGGAATTTGCATGAATGTATCCTGCTTAGTAATGTGGAAGTGCCAGTATTTGTGCATGACTCACAAAGGTGTTACATTGGCTGTGTGGTACCTGAGCTAAGTCACTTGCCTTATGGCTGTTGTATTTGTTGGACCTGGTTTTCAATGCTTTCTCCATATTCTTCCCTTTACGAAATTTCTGAAAATACCCTAATATCTGATGTGAATCCTATCCCTTGTCCGTTGTATATATTGTAAATTGTAATATCTTTCATAAGGAAAACTTTATTTCACCTGTCGTGATGTAAAACAAATTATTGATGATTTTAGGAGTGTTTACTTCATGTTACTTCTGAATTTATATTAGAATTAGAGTGAGGACTTTAAGTCAAATGATAAAGCTAGCTTAATTTCATAAGTGTTCACTTTTTTTTATAGTTATTTCTTCTCTAAAAACTAAAACTAAGGAGATATTCATGTGTTATTTCTGTGACATTGATAGTAAAAAGAGAATCTTCTTTGGAGCAGTCTCAATCAAAACCACAGAGAGCTTTGATAAAGGTTGTTTAGGATAAGATATAATATAATATAATACAATATAACATAGACTGCAAACTGGCATTTACAGAGTGACATCATTCAACATCTGAACCAATGGCTTGTCACTGCTTTTGCTCTTCATTCAAAGGCCATACAGTTTTATAATGTACTTTCAAAAGTGCAATAATGTGATTAACAATGAAAAGTTTTGAGGAAAAATTTGCATATTTAATATTTGTTTAGCTCTTACCCGCCCTTGAACTTGGTTGTGTTTGGCCTGCTTCTTTATTTTCTTTACTTTGTAAATGATTTGCAGTTTTGAACATTATTTTCATGTTGATGACAATAAGGATTAGGGTTAGGACATGGATACACAAGCACTTTTAAATGCATTCACTCCATCAAATTGAAAGAAAGAGCTGAGAAAAGCTGATGATTTTTATATTGTTTAAATAATTGATGATAATGACAGTAATGAGAAAGAAGTATAGAGGAGTAATGGCTTCAATTGGCTTATTAATAATTATTGAATAATTTAACCCATACACCGAAAGGTAAAGTTGGGGACAGATAAAGTAAGTCAGTAAGTATTTAATAATTTAGTAATTAAATACTAAATAGTTGCTGGTATCTTCCAGAGGGGAGCAGAATCTTGTAACTGCAAGACTTGGAAAGAGGGAATATGTTGTGTGCTCATTTGTGGATCTGATTTGTGAAAAAATCCTTTGTATGACAAATATGTAATCGGTTAAGAGAATATATGCATTTTACTTTTGTACGTTATTAATCTCCTCTTTTTTGTCCTTATAATTTTTTGTTGTTTTCTATTATCTTCATATAATTTATACTTTCAGTCCTTCAGCAAGCCGTCGCAAGCTCCTTTGACTCAATACAAGAAGTTGATGTTTTCACTCCTGAAGATGGTTCAAGGTCTGATGCTTCTGGTGCTTTTGCCTTGCCTGATGAGGTTGGAACGAATGAGAGATGGAAAAAGTATTCCCCCGAAGTGTTCACCCCTCCCCCTTACAGCATTGGCTCTTCTGAGGCTACTTTGACCAGTAGTAGCATTCCAGCTTGGTTAAAGCAGGTGAGGGAGAAAGGAAAGACTTGATGCTGTCCCTGGATCGTAATTCTTTCAGAAAATGAAATTGTTAACCCACTGAGGCCTCTAGTTGGTGTCAGGCTGCAGTGAGTTAAATGTACAGTCGAACTTGCCCAAGACGGAAACGGAGGGAAGGGAAAACGTTTCCATCTTGCGCAGGTTTTTCGTTTTAGGCAGGGTCATTGCTAGGGGACTTGTATTGGAAGATGGGATAGGCGGGGCTGCCATAGTCTTAAATAGCGTGGAGTAAATACTGATTAGTCTTCCGTCGGCAATATCAGATCTGCAACCTGAAAACCGACATTAAATAACCCAAAGAAGTCAGTGATCGGTTCTTTGGACACAAAACAAGTGAGCGTCAGTAAAATCCTGCTCATTTTTGCTGGCCACGATGCTCTGGTTTTACATCACACAGTATCGGCACTTGCGATTAGCCAATCTAATGTCCCGTTTTTCTGCACCAAACCGCCTATAGCCAAAGGCAATTGCATAATTTTATGGCTCCGATGGTCTAGCAGTGTGGTGCACAAAGGATTGCAGTATTTCTCCTATGATTTTCTTCTGCAGTCGGTAAAATGAAAGACTTTTCATCATTCGGAACGTGTTTCAAAGGAGCATGGGGTTAGTAAAGTCTGTCCTGCATAGGTGATTTGCTCAGTTAATCACAGGGGGAAAGTGTAGTGCTTTCCATTTCCGTCTTGTACAGGTTTCATTTTTATACTAGTCAGATATTTAGGAATTAATCACCGGGAGGAAAAATAAAATTCCATCTTAGCAGGTTTCTGTTTTAGACAGGTTTCCGTCTAGGCAGGTTTGACTGTACCATGTTTCTGTTGTTTTTTTCTGTTTGGAAGTGTATAGAGTGGGAGGAATGATTTATTAGTAATATTATTCAATTTAGAACAATGCAGTATTTTCTAATATTAGAACTGTGACCTTTCAATAGAATGCCTCAATGACTTTATGATGACTTGCTTTTTTTAGTAAAGTATAGCCATTTATTTTTCAGCTACATTGATTTTCAGTATTCCGCTGTAGAAATAGTAACATGGCTGTCTAAACAAGAACTACTGATTACAGATATTTTACAGTGTGATAAAGAAGGCAAATCTTCTTTACTATTGACATACTGTATTAAGATAAACAGCAACATTGACTAAATTGAATCTTATTGTGCTTACAAGTAGTCTTATTAAGTTGACATGGAAATTGACATGGAAATTTGTGACCAATGCCTGAAGAATAAGAGTAATTGAAGAAACTGGAGTTGTTTACAAATGTTTGACACACTGAGATACATTATTACTGATTTTTTATTATTATACAGTCTTCACAAAAAGTTAAGGACCAGTCAAAATAATAGTGGCATTTTCAAAAAATGATAAAAAAAAATAAGAAGAACATTTATCGTGTGAAATACGGTAGCAAGGCTAGAGGGGTCAATAGCGAATACCTTGACCACTGTGTGGATGGCACGTGCACGTCACGCAGCATGCTTGGCGTGTTTGAAA
>JBDFRD010215322.1:0-22546 GCA_039654405.1 Bullina lineata | reverse complement strand
GGTGAAAGCAGGACAAGAACCAGTGGCCAAGCAGATATTGAGGAGGAAGTGGGGCTGGATTGGGCACACCCTGAGGACGCCAGTGTCCAGTATCACACGTCAGGCATTGACCTGGAACAGAGAAAAAGGAAGAGAGGCCGACCTCCTAAAAGTTGGAAACGAGACACGGAAGAAGAATTAAAGAGGCTAGGAACCAACTGGAGCGGGTTTAGCCTATGCACCAACTGGTTCGACGGGCCTAAGTAAATAAGTAAGTGGCTCTCTAAAAGTCTATAGTATATTTTTATCAAATTTCTGATTGTTGAGATACAAGTTTGCTGGTTCATCTACTTTAGCCATCCTTGAAATGCAAACTTGTAATTATATTTAACTTAAATCAAAAGTTATAATGAATACTTCAAAATTTAAGACATTTATTCGTTTGTATTAAACTATTGAGTTTTGTATTAAACTATATTTAGAATTTAGAATTGGAGAAGCTTGAGTAAGGCCTACTCAGTTTGTAGTTGAAACCATTATTTGAAAATCTGATATTTACTTGTTTAGGGCCTGGACAGGGCAGCGACACAAAAGAGCTGCCATCTGGAAGACACACCTTCCCATTTCAGTTCCAGCTTCCACCCAATTTACCGTCATCATTTGAAGGAGGAACTGGTCATGTGCGATATGTAGTGAAGGCAAACATTGACAAGCCTTGGAAGTTTGACCACAAGACTAAAAGGGCTTTCACAATTATTAGCATTTTGGATTTGAACCAGCAGCCCAATGCCATGGTAAGAGCTATGGTAGGCATTAGATATGCTAGTTTTTATAATTGTATGATAAAAGTGATGTAGTTTGAACAATACAACATGCTGTTTCTGTACTTTGTAATGTAATTTAAAATCCAGTATTTACATATTTATTTTCCTGTTTTGTAAACTATTGAGAGCTTAAAGGTGATCTCTGAAAAGGAGTTCTCATTAAATGATGGGTCAAAATTATTGAAAACCCGGCCTGAGAAATCTTGGGAATGAGGACTTGGGTTCAGGGCTCTGTATTATTGTCTCCAATTCCCTTTTAATCCCAAGCCCTCTCTATTTGTCTCTCCTTATTTCCTTTCTTTTCTCTCAGGCCCTCTGCTATTCTGAGTTAGCTGTTGAAATTTGTTTTAGTCAAGAAAGAATTTATAATATGTTTTACACCTTGTCCATAAAGCACCCTCTCCGAGGACAAAACCAGAAGCACTTGTGTTGCTTATGCTGTAAATCGGGCCCTATTGAAGCAACATTTCACATTGACCGACAAGGCTATGTCCCCGGAGAGGCCATTAAACTATATGCAGAAATCAGCAATGGCGCAAATCGGAGTATGGACAAATCTTATGTCGAATTGAAAATGGTATGTTGCTTGTTTTGGTATTGTTATATCTCAGACTCTGTGCCATCTGTAGTTTGTAACTCAGTTGCACAACATATAAATATATAAGTTTACACTGACTGATTTCTTCTATTCTGTCCCTATGAATAAAAGTAAAAGGAAAGAAGACATAACAAGTAAAAAGATTTAAGTTGGTGTACCATTTAAAAAACTAATGGATAGATCTAGATGTGCATATAGAATTAGCTAATTTTCTTTTTAAGTAGGGCTAGCATGGACTTTTAGTTGTTCAGGATAAAGATGAAATTAGAAGTAAAGTGTTGTTATTGAATGTCATTACCAGCTAGAACATTATATTTTTCTTATCAGGTCACAACATTTCATGCTACGTCAAAGTCAAAAACAGTTACAACAGAAGTTGCCAGAGTGAATAGGCCTGGCATTGAAGGACATAGTGAAGATTCTTGGACTGGGGAACAGCTAATTATTCCTCCATTGCCACCATCCTTTCTGGTGGGCTGTAATATCATTGACATTCGCTACGTTCTTCAGGTATTGGTACTAACTGATGTGTGTGTAATTGCCATTTAGGGATGAAATAGTTTTGTATAGTCTGCAGGCAATTGTTTACTGAACTTGGGGGCAGGGGGGGGCGGCAATGCACAAAATAAAATCCGGCAATATTAGGCCTTAAACTTTTTTTTTTTAAAATGTAAAATTATTTTGCTTTATTTCACAATTTTAAGTATGCCCACGCCCGAGAACGCATGTCTGTGAACATATCTATTATTTTTTCAGAATCATTGGTTTACGCATTTAAGAGAACCCAAGCATTACACGTCGGAAAGTTACTCTTATTATAGAATGGTTATTATTATTATTAATTTTTTTGTTTTTGTTTGTTTGCTTACACAATTTTTAAAGAGCCATCTCTGATGAGAGTCCTCATGAATAGAGCGCCCAGATTTATGGTTGTTGACGAGGAAATTCCTGGTATAGTTGCGTGCTTTGGTTGTCAAAAATGTACTTCTGAAGCAATAAGGAGGGTGAGCATGTCTTTCTGCTTGTCCCCCTAACATTTCTCTTTCCCGGTGTGTAGTTTCTCCCTTCTTGACAACAGTTCAAACTGATTTAGTATTTATTTTCTTTGATTGTTGTGAGCATGTGTGAGGCTTTTTTTTCTGCTGCCCTTTCAACAGTCATTCCCTTGCCTGCCAAGATAAGTCTACTTTTTGGACTCCGAGATTGTTTGCTTTGAGGCGGCTTGGGCTTCATTTGTGTTTCAACCTTTGAAGACATTAATTTTGAACGATTGTTTGTCTCTGTATTTTTATGGGATAGCTTCATTTAGTTGTGTTTGCTACTTTATACTACCTTTTGTACCGGAGATATTTCCTCCTTATATGTTCAAGTGTGAATTCATACCTCTTCAGAGGGCACTACTGTGTACACACCCATTGCACTGTCACATGGATGAGTAATGACATTTAGTCCATTGAAAGCCCGACAGATTATAAGTTCTTAACAGTAGTTCAACACCAGACTTGATTTTGGGCTGTCTTTTCTTTACAGCTTTCCCTGTCATCCGAGCCAACTTCATCTCCTGGAATTATGTCATAGCTCACTCATAAACGTAACAGAGGGAGATTTCCAGCTTAACTTCTTAGACGACATGGTGTAGGGTTCTTAAAGATAACAGTGACTACATAAAGCGCTTGTCTGTTGAAACTTAGTGAACATGTGATTGAAGAGTGGGATGTTTTGGAGAAAGCTTTATTATAATCACAGTGTCACTGACAGTCTGTGCACGCTGAGAGAAAGTGGTAGTCGCACAGTTGATTACCACGAGAAAGCAAACTCTCTACCCTTTATTTTCGTTTTTTATTATTATGTGATACCTGGCATTCAAAAGTTGTAGCATGGAGCATACATATACCAGTAACTTCATTTTTTTTTTAAATGTTCCTATTTTGAAAGTGTTATATGCTTTCTTGCTAGCAACACCAATTACCAGACCCATAGTGAGGGATCATCAGCATTAACATTTGTCTGGGCTTCATGCAAAGTGAAATAATTATTGTTAATTGTCAGGTGACGGCATTTACTTAAAAAGTGTCTAAACTCTAATTTCAGTTGAACGTGGATCCATCCGGCCCTGCCCTGGATTTGGAGATACCCATGGAGGTTATGATTGGAACAATTCCATTGGTTCAAGTTATAGAGCAGTACCCCCCTATGGGTCCCCCCCCTGGTGCCTATGGGGCCTATCATGACACTGCAGGAGCCTCTGCTCCACCTGAGGAAGCCATGTACCCTCCAGCTCCGCCATCAGGGATACCAAATTTGCGTATGTTGAAACAATATTGTCTTGCTTTGAAATTGTATTGCAAATTACCTGTATAACCTTTACCGACACACGTTGATTAAAACTTATATCCGCCACTTGTGGGTCTTTCTTACCCACTGATATCATGATTCACATTTCTTCTCTGCGGGTCATTGGGTCTATTTAACCCACTTGTGGCGAATGTGCGGTTTCCAATAAATTCCTCTTTGGAAGTCATTGGGTCAAATCAGCTTCATATGTGTCTGAGCGAATGAATGTGGTTGTTTGGGGGAAAAAATTATTTTTAAAAAGTCACAAATACAACAAAACGAATTACAACACAACATGTACAAATGGGTGATAGAAGAATACAAGCAGTCTTATGGTTTCATTTTATTTATTAAAGTTGTCATCAATTTTTTGCTACACATACAGCTGAATTAGACCCACAAGTGACGGAAAAGGTTAAAAGTGTAGGGGGTCATAACAAAATGTCCTCATAAGATTTCAAATCACTTTTACGTTTTAAATTAGTAAGTGAAGAATGATTCTTTTTGATGCACTTGCAGAAAACAAAGAAAAAAAGAACTTTTATTTTAATCTGTTCAGTTGGTTTGGTCCTTATACCATGAAATAAAGAGAAAAATATTATACTGTATCTTTTTCTAGAACAGTGTAGTCTTTGTTTTCCCATTTTGATAAAAGTTTGATAAATTTGTTTGCAAACAAAAGAAATAAAAAACATAGAAAGTAGAAGCAAAATGCCACAAGTAGGTTTAAGCAAATACTTAGTAACTGTATGGTAAACAGTGAAGACTATTCCTCTTCTACTCTTCCTCTGTACTCTTGATTCTGAGTGGACACATCCTCCCACCCACTTACATAGCTTGCACATTGCAGCATATCCATTCATAAGAGGGATAAGATGTTGCTCATATATTTTCTTGCTGTAGCAAGTGTTGAAACATCTTGATAAAGAATTTCTTTAAGCCTATAAAATATACGTTTTATATTTTACAAAAATAAAAGTACATGCTACTCGTCACACAATCCCATTCAAGACTGCTCGTTCATACACTCATACACTACACACGTCACTCACAACATGGTGAAAAAAAAGAGTTCCTTCAAGGCCATGAGGCCCATATAGCTGGAGCTTATCCCGGTTTCTGTAGCGTGAAGCTGAACAGATCATTTTTACTTCATCTCCTAGACAGGGCGCTAGTCTGTTATAAGTTTACTTCCCCAGCAGAATATGCCGTTATCCAATTCGTAGGTGGGTGGGGAGGGGAAAAATGTTGTAAAGTGTCTTTTCCAAGGACACAACATGGTCATCTCCCAGATTCAAACCCTGGACCCTTTGATTAGGAGTTCAACGCTCTAACCATTTGGCTATTGCGCCACTTCATTGTACAGGATAGAGTGTGAAAGTGATTTGGTCTTGCCCTTGGTATGTAAGAATTTTTTATGTACACAAGGCTTGCATTCAGGATAGAAAGAAGTTGAATGCCGGTATTGAGAAGTCTTGTCTTTCAACTGAGATCCTGCACAGTAGTAAGCAAGTTAGAATTAATCAGTATTATTGTTGTAATGTAACATTATTATTATTATTACTATAATATCCTCATCATGTATACCCTTTTCAGCTCCACCGTCCTACAGTGAATGTGTTACGGGTCGTGTGAATATCAAAGATGAGGAGGACAATGAGTACACCAAAGGCAACATGGACTTTGCCCCAGTCTATACTTACTACAACTGGGGACACACTCCTGCGGGCATGCCAGAACAGCGTCACAAATAATTTGGGTTCAGTGAGCTGTTTGACATCTCTTGGCAATACCTTATGATTGATGCTTCTTGTTCTAGTGACCTAAGGTTCTTAAACGCTTGAAGTAATTGATTGTAGTATGTCTTGATCATGGTGCCCCTTGTTCGATGTTATGAGTTTGCTTTTTTGTGGAGACAAATTCTATGTATTACTGATTCATGCATGTGTAAAATTTTTTCTTTTCTATTCTTGCTGTACCCTGATCAATTTGTCATGTGGTTGCAGCACCTTCTGTGGCTGTACAGTCTTCTCTATGGTGGGGAACTTTTAGGCATTTAAGTATAGGCGTATTCTTCTATTTCATGGTGACTTATTTTTAATTTAGACAAAAAAGTTACAGGTGTTCAAAACTAAGTTTCGTGATTGACAGTTTGATCATTCCATGAGTGTTGTGGAAAAGGGTACACAATATATATTAATTATATTATTTTTCACAGTTAGTGCAATTTTTTTTGTGCTGAGATTTTACATTACATTTTACATTTTATTTCCTGTCTGACCTCTAGAGTCTTGATTTAGTTCTCTGTGATGCTTTTGAGATTATTAACATTTGATTCATTTAGGATGATGCCCATGACGCTGCTTCTGGTTTGTGTGGTAATACTCATAAAAAAGATAGTGCAGTTAAAAGCAAAAAAAATTATTGGAAGATTTACTCTGCCTTTGCTGAAAGTTTTGGTGATGTACCTATATACCATGCAAAAGGCTAAGTTATATTTTCCTGAGTCCAATGTTTAACGTAAACTACAGAAAACCGATAAAGAAACATACTGCTACTGTTCCACTATTTTACTGTTGACTGCCCTGTTCTTGTCCTAACTTGCCAGCCTGCAAGCGGTTAAGTCTTCCTTCCTTCCTTCCTTTTATGCTGTTTCAGCAGTATTTTCAACAGAATTTCTTTTGTAGCTTTCACTCTCAGCCATTATTTGATTTTTTTGTTGTTGTCATAGTGATTGCAAACATTTAAATGGTGAGAAGTTTAGTGAATAATGTTCCCCTTCGCTGTAACATCTCGGTACTGGCGTAATTCTAATTTGTACAGGCTTCATCATTGACGGTGTATTATCCAGGACAAATTTGATGTTATTGTCTCAATCAAGCGGGGAAAATCTTCATACCGCAAATCCTGACATTAACAGTAAGTTTAGGTTACTTTACCTTCTTCTTTATTGTTAATGCTGACTTTGAACATATAAGTGAAGGTTTATAAGTATTATCACATAACAGTGCTATTGATCAATAGGTTACCTCAAGCATAAGGATTCATTGAGAATAGGTTGCTGATGACACAGCTTAAAGGACTACCGTTGGTCCAACAACTCGCTTGCCATATTTCTGTAAGTATTTTGTTTGTAACGCCAGTTTTGCTGTGATCTTGTGAGCCTTGTGTTCTCCTGTAACAGCTTCACCAGTTCAAACAGAACATTGTTTACTTGTCAAATCATACTTCTACACAACACATGAATTTTTTTTTAGGTTCATGAGAAATGTGCTGTAAGTGTGCAGTCGGTAAGGACTATATTATGCTTCTATTTTCAAAGAGCGGATACAAGTGCCTTGATCTTCATCTTGTCTTCATTTAGACTCTTTGCAGCAGCTGTTTTCCTTTGTCTCTTCGTTTCCTCACTATTTCATATTTCTATTTCAAATTAATAAATTCTTGAGTTCCATTAATTTTCCCTTTCACACACAATGAGGAAGATTTCACAAGTGTTTCATACTTTTGTGAAGTGCTGGCCCCCTAAATGAGTCTGACTTGTTGAGGATGTTATCAGTAATAAAGAATCACTCACTCTCATTCTCAGCTGTTGAATATATTTCTCACTCTAGCATTGCAAGGGCCATAGTATTTGAGGATGGGGATATTACTTGGATCCAAAATTGATTGATTCTTCAGTCCAGTTTCTTGCATGTGCAATACATGTAGTAGCTTTCAGAATTAGATATTTTTAAAAGCTGCTCCTGTGCAAGGCAAAAAAAAAAAAAAGGCAATACAGCATCGAATTTCTCAATTTAAATTTTATTGTTTGTTTATATACAGAGTTGAGCGGTTATTTAAAAAATAATACAAAAGTAAATACATGTAGGTTTTTGTCATTCCTGGCAATATTTCAAAGATTGTTCATCTATTATTAATAGGCCAAAGAAAATGGTATACTTTCTATATATGCATATTCAAATGTTATCTTTGACTTTAAAGAGAATATTCATACTCAAATGCTATCTTTGAAAAGTTACTGCTCTTAATGATGAAAAATCGCTTTTAGAAAAAAATGAGACAATTCACTGTAAATGTATATTCAAGAAATTTATGTAATTTAGTAAACTTTTTTACTCATTTATGATTTACATGAACATCAATTGTTATGAACAAATTATAAGTGCATTCTTTTCATCTTTGATTCATTGAAATCTTCTGTTTTATAACATATATATCTCTTCCTCCTTCTTTCTTCCTCTCCTCTTTCTGTTATTTATGTTTTTAGTGAATGTGTGATATTTTTATCAATTTTAAAATGTTAATGGAAATGAAACATAGCTGGTAATCTTATATTGTGATTTTACTGAATCGCAGCATGTTTTTATTTATTTATATTACTTTTCTTCATGTCAGCTATAATTCTGATAAGTTACCATTTAGTTCTGATAGATGTTACCCTCAGAAGTGAAGAGCGATGAACTCATTTTTACATTAATAGATGTATTGGATCTTGTGCACAAAATATGCTAAACCTGTTCAGTTTATTTTGTTAATATCTTATCTGTTGAAACAACAATTCGGCTTATTAGTTTTTCCAAACTTGCTTCTTTGAGTTTTTGGCTGTGATCTTGTGAATCTTTGTCTAGATCATTGTGAAGTACCACAAATGACACTCTGGAAATATCGCTTTAGAAATTCAAGTTATTAGTATAATTTTTTTTTGTTGATATCGTCTCTGTGATAAGTTTGTGCTGATTCACCAAATATGAAGTAAGGAAAAGGGGATCGATGATTCTTACATTGTATTGTATTCCAGTTGTTAATGGTATATATAGTTGAAACTCTTATATTTTACATTCTTAATTTTAATACTATACGTTATATTGCTCTGTTTATGAATATCTTACAAATAATGTGAACAGATCTTTGTTGTACGATCTGAAAAAATTGTGAATTTTTGTTTGCACTTTTCACACTTAAATATATGCCATATTAAATTTATGGCTTCTGTGTACTTTATAGGTTGCTTCTGCGTGCACATGTTGTATTTTCAACTGGTCTGTGTTCCTAGTATGTCATATGTTATTTCTGTTTAGGCTGTTTTACTGACTAAAACTACAAGTGCGAGCAAATTATGTGAACTTGCAGGACATAGAATAAACAATTTGACGTGATATATGGGTAGAGCAGCCTTCTCTGTGGATGCAACAACACAACACAGTCTGTCAGGCAAGCAAAAAAATTGAAAACTGATCTTCAAACCTAGTATCACATTATGGTAAATTCATGATCTCCTGTTTTCCATCTGTTTATCTCTTACACGTCTTCCTTGATTTTATCCAGCAAATTCCTGCGCGTTTCTGTTCCCAAGTTTGACCACTTGATAGTGTGTAACATGATAATCATATAATCAATGATAATCAAGTAATCATGAAATCTTCAAAAACAGAATATTCATTTAGCCAAGGTGCATTTTAGCTTAGATCAAGACAATCTGATGCATTAAAAACTGTTAGTGCAACAGTCGTATATACTTTATCTTGTAGTGACGAAAATGACAATCACCTTTTTTTCATTAATAAAATATTCTCTGCTTTAAAAATTGTATCCTTTTGGTTACATTAGTTCGGTTTCAGTAAATAATGCCTTCTCTTGTAATCTGTGTGCTTTCAAGCTTCAAATTTTGTGAAGAGTAAATGCCAAGGCAATAAGAGATGTTTGTGTTTGTTCACTTTGAGATAGAGTATGTTGTAGTTATTCCATCTTTAATGCAGATATGATACACATATGTTCATTTTCTGTCCATTTTCTTAGCCTCCTTTGTAAACCTATGACAAAATAGCTTTTTATCCAGGAAATGATATTATAGTATAATCTGTTCTGATTTACATTGTTGAAACTTCTGCTCTTTGGGCTTATAAGACGTAAAAGGAATATTACATGCAATTTTACTTTAGTTGCGTTACTGTAACACATGTTTCGCATTACGATAAGATTAGATTTAAATGTATTTTTAAAGCAAAAGTGTTGAATGCATGTTCCTCACTCACCTTGATATTATAGAATTCCCTCTGATATTATTTTATGTTTCCCATTTATTATGCGATTATTCTAAATTCCATTAGGGACCAGTCATAAAACTAATGTTCTAAAGTGCATAAATTACTGAAACTAATTTTATTAGTTTACTAGCAGAGATACTCAGATCATAGCAGGTGGTGTAGTTTTTGTTTGTTGTAACCTGAGTTATCAGGACCTATATAATTCTAAATTGATCATAAAGAATTATCAAATGAATTTCTTTTTAATGCCAGTGTTGTTTTAATCCACACATAGACTTTAGTGCTCATTATGTAGATCCTGGTGGAAAGGGCAATGTGGCTGTTCTGTACTAACACTCTTAAAACTGAACTGAAAAGTTTCACTTCACTACAGGGTGCACCCCAATTCCAAATGTACAGGGGCCAGGTGTGGACATCAGAGAATCCAGTCCCAGACCAAGCAAATGAATGTCATCTTAAATAATTCTACATGTTATTTTTAAATGATAAGCTTTTTTAACCCTAATTTTGATTTTATTTTATTAATGTTATCTGATAGCTGCTCAAAAGGATGTTGTATAAAAGTACATCATACTACTGTATCTGTATTTTTAAACAATAAAAATCGCACTTTATGTGTTATCTTGTGTTGTTGCTTTCCATGTAGCACTGTAATTTCTCTTGAGAAACATTCTGGATCTCTGGAAATGCCATTATTGAATTTGAGTTTAATTTTGGTACATATTTTTTTTCATACATTGTCTGATAGAGAGACAAGAAATAAGTATGAAATGTCTCTTATTAAAAAGCTTATAATTCAGAACAAGGATGCTGAACAGCTGAGGAGACTGAACTTTCAGTTGTAATTACATACATTTTTTGTAAATTATTTTAGATAGCTAAACCCACTTCTTTCTTTTACTCTTTGACCACACAGAGAATACCCATCCAGATACTGGTTGTGCACCCGAGATTGTTTGGAGATGTGTTAAATTATCATGCAAATTGCATAAAGTTGAATTAAATGTAGATATTACAGAAGAAGTGGAAAGTTGTTTCACTTTTCAAATATTGAAAACAGGGTCAGTTTATTATGATCTACTCATAGCCAGTTCAAGGACTCTCATCCCCTTATCTTTTTAAAAACCAGAATACTGTAGCCTCAGATCCCTTGAATAAATCATCAGTGTTTGTTGAAATTTGTTCATCTAATCATTTCTACCAAAAGATTAAAAAGAAACAGGTACCGGGGTATGGTCGGTTTGAAGGCCTTGCATGGTAGTTAAAAAGACTCAAAAAATGTTACTCTAAACATCAGTAGAAAACTGAAGTAAAGAAATGTACAAGAACAACAAATTAAAGGTTTTCTTTAATATATGGTGGTGGTTTAAACAACTTAAATACAATGTATAAAATGAAGAGTTATATAAAAAAAAATATGGCAAGTCATGAGAGGTGATTCAGTAGTTTTTGGCTTCCTTAATTAAACACAAGTAAAAGCCTTACATTGTTTACTCCACAATTTGCTCCGGTGACTGGATTTTTTGTGTGATATTGATGATGCATGGGAAGAAGGTATAGTCTATGCAATGAAGTAAACGTACACAACTTATAAGGAAAAGGAAGAACACATTGAAGGCATATTGAATGCAATTCAAAACAGAATCTCCTAAATAAACATACCATTTTCATTTTCAAAGGAATCTTCATTTCTGTTTAATGTCATTTATTTCTATTTTTCTTTCCTGTTTTTCTTGGGGGATTTTTGGACACAAATGTAAAAACTAGAAGATAAAAAGTTTACAATGACATTAATATGTCAAGTATGATTTATGTATAGACAATATGAAATAACATCATTTTCATTCTATTTCATGTAAGTTATACAACTTCATAATAATATGAGTCAACTATATATGAAATGGATGCAATATCCATTTCATTCAACAATTTCAGGAAGAGCCTTTGACAGATGTGTAGTCTTTCTTTGTAGAAAGAGTTAGAAATATCCCTGAAGTTGAATTGTTTCAAATTGTATGAACATTTACAATGATTGATTGAAGAATTATGGGTTTTACATAGTAAAGATGTCATAAACTAGCTGTGTCATTTTCAAACTCTTACATACACTTTGATAAAACGTTATCTTTACCTTTACCTTTTTGTGAGGCAATCTTTCTGTTGCAATATTTTAGAATTGTAAGAGCAATGAAAAATAGAGTTACAATAATATAATATTAGTTGAGCTAGAAAATTTTGTTACTTGTAGGAAAAATTATAAATTGTTTTGTTTTATTTTTTAAGGAGAAAATTTCATTTCTACAGTAAATATTTTAATTGTTAGAACAAAACAGTAAAGCACAATAAAAAAGCCAGACTTATGTATCCTTTCCTAAAGAGCCCTTAAAATGCATTATAACAACACAAAATCCCAAAATACATGTACAATCACAAAACTTCAGTGTCATAGTAATTATTAATTGAATTATCATATCCGAAAATATAAGGATTTTCTCTCTTTACCGAGGACTTGAATTATAATATTTTAAACAAGACATGAATATGAATATGAGGCTTGCTTTGCACTTGAAGACATGACCTTGTGAGTGCTGCTTACTCTGTTGAAATTTGTGGATTCTGAAGAGAGTAACCGATCCACTGCCATTAAAATATAACACCTACATATTGGCTCTTTACATAATAGCAGAAATTAAATGAGACAGAATGCCCTTAATTCAGGCTAACTTCACACATCAACAACAAATCCAGATTAAATTTTTGTACCCTTACTTGACTAGACTTTTTTTTTCTTCGTTTGAGACATACCTTATGTGTAATGGACATAAACTACTTTGTTACTATAAACAGCTTATCCCTTCAAGGCCTATGAGGCCCATAGAGCTGGAGCTTATCCCGGTTTCGGTAGCATGAAGCAGAACAGATGATATTAAAACTTCATGTCCTAGACAGGACGCTTGTTTGTCGTAGGTTTACTTCCCCAGCAGAATATGCTGGTACCCAATTCACAACTAGGTGGGGAGAGGAAAAATGGTGTAAAGTGTCTTTCCCGCGGACACAACACGGTCACCTCCCGGATTTGAACCCTGGACCCTTGGATTATGAGTCCAATGCTCTAACCATTTGGCTACCACGCCACATAAGCAGCTCATACTAAGATCAATTTCAATTAAATCATCCTTTTTTTTTAATTATATAAAAATTAATCATATTCAAACACATTTTCCTATTTAAAAAATCATAGTCCTTAGTAGAAGAAGAATTGAGCATAAGTATCTTTATTTAGAAAAAAAAAATGATAACTATTTTGTTACTGAATATCCAACATTTCAAACATACTATAAATACCTATCAAATATTAAGAACCTTCAGATCACAAACAAGATGTTAAATATAGGCTCCAAACTCCAACTCTCACTTCCTCACACCAAAATAAGAAACAAACAAAAAAGATGATAACAAAGTAATAATCTTCTTGCAAAAGAAAAGATTTGCAAAGAAATGTTAACATGATGATACCAAAAATGGTAAAAGTGATAACACTTGGATCACAAAAGCTTAGGCATAATTGTATTATTATAATGACATATTTATAATATTAAAACATTCAACAAACATATAAAAATGCCAATGATCACATGCGCCAAACACTTCATAAAAATTGACTGGAAGTCCTAAATATTTACAAACATCTACCCATGTCCTCAGTTATAATCTAAATGTATTCACTCTCTACATAAAAAATAATGTCTTTACAACTCTTAAATTAAGCCTTTCAATATTAATTCAATGTACACTTATATTTTATTCTCATATGAACAACCTGCATAAACTGATAAATATATAATCATAATGTTAGAAATGACTAATTTATTCTTCTTCCTCTTCCTCTGTATCCATTTCCTTCTTCTTTGACTGTTCATTGCTTCCTTTATCTGCACTTTCCTCCTGAATTGGTTCCTGAGAAATTTTCCCCAACCCTTCCTTTCCACCAGCATCACTAACTGACATTCTGTGGTGATGGTGATGATGTCCTTGAGACCCACGCCTCTTCTCATGCTTGGCTGGCTGCCGACGGCGACGGGGCATTTTCCATGCATTCCACACACGGATGGTGTCATCCCAACCGCATGAAACATACTGGAAAACAATTTACAGATTATGAGATTAATGTCTAATTACCTGTCACTACTTTTGTCGGAAGAATTTTTGTGATGACTAATTTTATTTTCAGGTTTAGTTAATCAATGTTTTTCTCTTGTTTGAACAAAAACATCAGCATTTATCATGGACACAGCCATTTTTCCAGAGAAATTTCAAGATTATTCAAAAGATTTCATTGCCAACACAGCAAAAATAAACAAAGAACATTTTCCTTTATTTTTTTACTTACTCATTTTACTTAATTCAGAAAGGCACTTCTTTTTCTTCTGTTTGTCCTCTTCTCTGTTTATTTGGTTGTCTGTCTATGTGTCAGTCTTTATCTATGTCTCTGTCTGTCTGTCTCCCCGTCTCCTAAGAGATTCTAAGTTCAATCCCAGCGGAAACCAGTATCATACCAAAAAAGAGTAAAAAAGAGCTGCTACATTCTGAAATTGCCTGATGAAATGCAAAACTCAAACTTGAATTTTCTCCCCTCTTTCTGTTTCTCACTATCTTGAGATATTTACCTGATTTCTCTCTGGAATGTGAATGATACTTCTGACCGAGTCTGTGTGACCAACATTGCTTTGAACTAGTCTGTATTGTTCTGAATCATAGACTCTGGGGAAAATCATTGTACACAGTTTCATACAGTATGTTCATTTTATCATATCAAGTTTTCTGTAGTATTGCTATTGGAAAAAGATATGATGAACAGAAATATGACAAAAAGTCACTAACCAATATTTAAGGAACCACAAGAATAGTTTTAGTTTATGCATATTTTGGATTCTACAGTTTAGCAATCCTCAGTTTTGCTGACTATACTGGTAGCCAACAATCATTGCCTAACTATTTCTGAGTGCTCGACAGTAATCTTTTATTTTAAAACTACCGTTGTGTGAGCCAACCATTTATCATTTGTGGAATGTCGACAATTCACAGCATAATGTAAGAGGTAGTAGAAGAACAAAGTTTAGACTAGCAATGTGAATCAGAATGACGCCAGTGATGTCTAGTCATTGTTTTGTTTCATCAATGTTACAACTGAATATTGTTTTGGATGTTTAAAATGAAATAAAGAATAACAATTTCAAGAATTATATTTTTGATTCAGTTACACCAATTTTTGAGGAATTGAGTGAGTGCATCTGTAGAAAATTTTAATCCATCA
This sequence comes from Bullina lineata, assembly GCA_039654405.1. Taxonomy (NCBI): domain Eukaryota; kingdom Metazoa; phylum Mollusca; class Gastropoda; family Bullinidae; genus Bullina; species Bullina lineata. Next base: position 7,453 of record JBDFRD010215322.1, on the reverse strand, counting down.
CATCATAGTTGCGCTGTGGTGAATGATTAGAGCGTTGGATTCCTAATCCAAGGGTCCAGGGTTTTAATCCGGGAGGTGACCGAATTGTGTCCTTAGGAAAGACACTTTACACCATTTTTGCTCTCCCCACCCAGGTGCGAATTGGGCACCAGCATGTTCTGCTGGGGAAATAAACCTACGACAAACAAGCGTCTTGTCTAAGAGATGATGTAAAAATCATCTGTTCTGCTTCACGCTACCAAAACCGGGATAAGCTCCGGCTCTATGGGCCTCATTTACCTGGAAGGAACTTCACTTTTTTTTTTTACGTTTTACATATAACTCAGTACACAGGTCCACATTATACTTATACTGGTTCATCATCTCTGCTGTCATTTATAGATTTAAGTATAAACAGAATATATTCAAAAAAGCACTGAAATGATTTAACAAACGTCTGAAGTTTTTCAATGTTACAACAGTCAAAGAATTACCAAAAAAAAAAGAAAGAATTCAGTCCCTATTATCAAATAAAAATATAAGCTAATTTCCCAATTATAAGGTGCAAGATTATTCAAGAATGACAAAGTAGCATGAACAGCGTTTCTTTACTTACTTGATATCTTTCTGAACACCAGCAATGATACTCCCATGAGAACAGTCAATACAGATGCATGTCACCGGGCCTTGTGCAGATAATACTTGTTCACATTCGTTCATTCCATGGCTGGACTGAAGGATTTAATGAAAATATAATCAAATTTAATAAAATATAATAAATATAAAGAGATATTTTTGCTTAGTATCTAGTTAAACTGTTTATACTTGTTTTCATTTTTTTTAATTTATTTCTTTTTGTCTGTATTTACCCTAGATATATTTTAATCCATTTTTCTACATTTACTTTCACTTTCAGTTGATATTGTTAACCTTTTCTAATATAGCAATGAAAGCTGCAACTAATGCAATCCTCCTTTTTTTTTTCTTTTATGAGACAACAGATTAACGTTTAACTCCTCATTCTTCACCATAAAAGTTCTTCACTATCAGTATCACAGTGATCGTGCTGCATAAAGAGACAATTTGTATGTCTTAGCACAAACTCTTACCCATATCCTGATGGTACCGTCTTCTGATCCTGTCACCCATTTATTGCAAATAGAGTTCCACCGAACACATGTGACTTCCGCTTCATGACCTTGGAGAGTGTTTGATAAAGTCATTTTACAGCCAACTGTGGAAAACTTACGGATGTACACCATCTTGTCAGCACAAGAATATGCAAATTCCATGCTGAAAATAAAAAAAAATTGAATTAAGACCAAAAAAAAAAAAAGTTTGATGTGTTTAATTCTACAAAAGAAAAAACAAAATTAAATTGAATGCATCTTTTAAAACAACTATGATGCCGATAACAATTATTATGAACTTATTAAGCTTTGCAATTATTATCCATAGACTTATTTACTAAGATATAATGAAGTGACCTCATATTTTAGAATGGGCAGGCTTATCACAGGTGTAACAACACATGACTTGGAGGACATGAATCTCAAGACCATAACGTAAGAAACGAAAGTAAGTAAAAAAATGTATCCACAATAATATGGAAAAGGGGAAGAAACACAAACACACTGAAAGTGCATTTAGTAAATCATATCTATCACAATATTCCTTTTTGTTCTGTTGCAAACTTAACAACCAAACACTCTCATTCAATAACGACAAGAACATGCACATTTGTACCTTTTTGGTGAAAAGTCCATGTCCGTAATGATTTCATCACATGCAAGTTCATTGAGATGTGAGGTCGAATGAGGATCAATTTTAAATGTATCTTTTAATCTGCAAGTAAAATAAGGAAGAAAAATCTTAAATATTTTAATTCATTGACAATGTTTAAATTGAAAAGTGACTTTGACTTGGCATATGTACTTTTATTATCTTAAAAAAATAGTTTTAATTAATAACACATTAATAATTTTATTCTTGCTCCCGTGTTGTGTCCTTGGGAAAGACACTTTACACCATTTTCCCTCTCCCCACCCAGGTGTGAATTGGGTACTGGCATATTCTGCTGGGGAAGTAAACCTAGACAGATTAGTGTCCTGTCTAGGAAATGAAGTAAAACATCATCTGTTCCACTTCATCTGTTCTGCTACAGAAACCCGGATAAGGTCCAGCTCTATGGGCCCCATTTTTACTAATTAAGCCATGGTATAAATGAGTGATGTGTTTCTTATTTATTAATCAAAGAGAGTCTCTTAGTTAGAACTACTCGCAATTTTAAACATGTATTATACTTCTTAGTCAGTTGGCAAAATTTCAACATGTTACTAGATTGCTTTGTTTAAAGTATAAATTCCCAATACCGTACTGAGAACAAAAAACACAAAACAAATGCACAGTTTAAACTTACTGTCCTGCTTCTAAGTCCCACATACAAATCCTACGGTCCCATCCTCCACTGAGCTGTAATGGCAAAAACACACACATTAGCATTATGACAGCATTTTTGGCATATAAATGAGAAATTATTTCTAAAATACATTGACTGTCTAGAATATATTTGCCTCTCTAAAGTCCAGACTATTCAGGGATTTCAAAATCTATTGACTGGTTGAGTTACCCAAATCCACTCTCAATAAAGCAAATATTAGATATATTTTTGTAGTCCCTCCTGATCTGTGTTGTACGTAAGATACATATTTAATTTCAACAAGACCTTAAAAATATCTGAGAAATAACATTAAGTTTTTAAACCTCTTCTTAGCTCTCCTCAAAGATGATTTACAACACTTTCATTTTAATAATAATAATAATAATAATAATAATAATAATAATAATATCAGTATTCCAAGAATATTCTAACAGGCATATCTGCAACACTCTTTGCTTCAAAAACTTCAAGGTTTAGGTGTATTCTAAACATTTCTTTAATTATATCACAGACAGAACTAAGTTCTTGTAGACATTATCACATTTTATTGTCTCTAAATGAAAAGAATCTATGTGCTGAGTGAATGAGAACTCACCAGGTATGTTCCATCTATTCCATGCTCCCTTCCAATAAGCACAAGACTGGTCACACAGCTTATATGCTCCGACAATACATATTTTAAAACAAATCCAGCCACACGATTTGTCACTGAGTCATTTGTCTAGATAATGATGAAGATAATAATAATAATAATAATAATAATAATAATAATAATGATGATGATGATGTTAAGGAATCAAGAGATTATCTGCATGTTTTTTCATTCTAGATGAATGATGTTGTGATAATATCTTCTCTTTTGCATTTTGGACGATAAACTCGACATAGGACTTGGGTTTCTTAGCAGTTTTTGTTGATATCCGTATTTCTCCATTTAATACTGCCCTTTCTTGATGTTAGCTGCCTTCCAGCTATAATCTGCCACTTTGGTTTAGCAGTTTTTCAATCTTTGGTAGCAAACACTGTTATGAAGTCTTATACTGAAAATTCCTTTTGACACAGAGTAGCTTGAAGTTTGGAGTAGCAGAATTTAATTTATAGGAATTTATCCATGGAAAACATATTGTGGCATAATAAATGAATTGAAAAGTACTTGTTTAGAAAAGTGATATGAAAACACCTATGCAGTCTAGCCTTGTCTGCTTGTACTGAGTGAGAGAGTTTTCTAGTAATGTACAATTAAACATGAAACAACAAAAAACAAAAACACATCAACAGCATTTTTAATGCCACAGTCTTCTTCACTTCAAAGAGCTTGACAGAGTGCCAAATTTTGATCTGTGGCTAACAGCCAGTCAAGAACAACCGGCTGTACAGATAATGAGACTAAAATTGTGTTGGGTCGGGTACACTCTACAAAAAGAGCTAACAGACATCACTCTTGAGTGAAAGAGGAAACGTGAACACTCCAAGCAGACTTGGGGGACAAAGCATGCAGGCAGAGCTTAAAGGCACAAGTCTGATGTGGGAGGCTGTAAAAAAGATTGCCAGAGACAAAGGAAAGTGGAGGAATGCTGTTGAGGGGGCCTGTTTTCCACATGGAGCAAAGAGGATTAAGTCAACTCATATTCAATACAAATACTCACCGGAGATAGGCTATTTTTAGGGAGCAGTCTTGACTCTGAGTCTAGCAAAACAGCGTATTTATAAGTAAGGAATTCCAAGTCTTGAGGCTTCATGCTCTGTAGTACTTGCACTGCAGCTTCATCAAAACCCCAGACATCTGTAAAGAAGTAAATAATGAAAACAGTTCATTTTCTTGTAGGATTGTGTTTCAAACACGTTTAATACTAATGTACTGTAACAATAAAACATGTAGGTAAAGATAAATAAGGCATAACCTCTGCCAATCAATACATACAACTGTTATAAAGATGTAAACATTTGTTAAAAACTATGTTAAAAAATATATTATTCTCATGTATTCATTCAAATCAAATACTACCAAAGGCCTATCTCAGTTGACAATGCCCATACGTTACACAAACTTACAGACATTACTGTCCTCTGAAGCTGCTAAAATCACGTCTAAACTCTCAACAAAGAGAATCTTCAGAATGGTAGTGTTTGGATGCTTGTGAGAAGAAATCTGAAAGTAAATTCGTAAAGCACATGATCAGTGAAGTTGACTTGTAAGAGAAAGATATATGAATATTATAAAAAGCAGATTAACAGAAAAAAAACTCATTACTGTTCTAAAACACTGACATCTGTAACTTTTCAATAAAAATGCTGATGCTCAAATAAATAATAGAGAAACAACTTTTTAAATGCTGAAACTTCAAAACAAATTTAAATTATATGCTTGGGCAACAAGAAACATTTGATGAAAAAAAAATATTGCTCATTACCTGCATAGTTTCTTTGAAAATTACAAGCATAATCATCATTCAGATAAAATACAACAAAATCATCATTTAGATAAAATACAACAATATCTTAGTTGGTGAGTATGAACAGCTTGCAGAATCATAACAGAATTATAACTATCTGAAATTATGTTTTTGTACGCATGTTGCACAATCAAACATTTGGTATATCATGCAGAACAGATTTAAAAGACAAAGTAATGAAACAGTTGCTTGAATCTGTTTCATATTCATAATTACAAGTTTTCTAAGAACATTAAAATTGTGGAAATAAATGTCAATGTTACCACTTCTGTAAGGTTATGAAAATTAAAAAGAATCTAAAAAATAGTCTGAATATTGGACACAAAATAAGCACAAAACTAAAGACAGCATACTTATGAAGATATTTCACACAGAAATTTGATTCAAGAAAAAGTGATAGAAACAGTAAAGTAACCAAAACAGTTTCAAAGTAAAAAAGAGTTTTCCCAAAACAGATTCCTAGATGGAAGAGTGAACAAAACATTAAATGTTAAATTCGCCGTTAGATCAACAGAAATATGGAACAAAGAGAAATATCATTCATATGATTTTCTCACATCATAAGTACCAGCTATTTATACAACTTTTGGAATGAGATGCTGCATATTTCTTCATGAGAAAAAGACAATAAGTTAAATTTCTTTTTCTCTTAACATCTGTGCAAAAAAAGAAGGGTCTAAGATTTAAATAAAAAAAAAGATAACTTTTAAAATTTCTCAAACTGTAAGATATCAGATGGATTGAAAATTAATGCCTCCAATGTCATATCTTCAAAAGTATTTGATATATTTTAATCAAATTGTGCACACACGCTCTCCAACAACTTGGCTACAACTCTGCAAACTGTCAAATTTGTATGACGTCAGATGTGTACATAATCTAGCATGTCATAACATGGAAGTAAGGCACTCAGTCAAAGGGGAAACATGGTGTCTGCTATGGACAATTGCAATTGAAACAGCAAGCTGCTATTGAGTTTTTGACAGCAGAAGGATGCTTTCCTATTGAAATTTATGAGAGAATGAAGGCTGTTTATGGTGATACATTTGTTGATGTTAGTACTGTTAGGAGATGGGCACAGTGCTTGAAAGAAGAAAATCCATCAGAATCAAGTCTAAACGACCAGGCCCGTTCAGGGAGGCGACTGTCAGCATCTGACTCCATGCATCAGTCCTGTGTGGATGAAATGGTTCATGCAGATCGCCGTATCAAGCATAAGGATATTAGTCTTGAAGTTGACATATCCAAAGGGCATGTGCATCATATAAAAACAAATCTCCTTCGGTACAGGCAAGTATCTGTATGATGGGTGCCAAGAATGTTGACAGATGAACGCCAGAGAAAAGTGATTTGTTAAGAACTTTTGGCTCGTTACGATGAACAGGGTGAAGACAGATTGTAACTGGAGATAAGAAACAGTCAGTGGAGTACAGACACAAGATCTCGCCACCTCCAAAGAAATTTAAAATTGTGGCCTCAACAAGAAAGGTCATGTTTACAGTCTTTTGGGACAGTAAAGGGGTCGTTCATATGGAATTTTTGGAAGAGGGCAACACAGTGAATTCAGCACGATATGTGCAAACCTTAGAGAAGCTCAAAGAGCGATTGAAACAGAACAAACGTGATTATCCAGCACGACAATGCACGTCCACACACAAGTCGTCAAATATGAGCTACTCTAGACCACTTGGGGCTGACGACATTTCCACACCCACCATACAGCCCAGACCTTGCTCCATCTGATTTTTTCTTTTTCTGAAGTTAAAAGCTTATCTGAACATGACAAAGAAGTGGAGGAAGATGTTCGTTCTTGGTGTAGAGACAAAACAGCAGAATTTTTCTCTGACACATGCGACAAGTAGTCCGGCGCTCGCAAATCTGTGTTGCATGGAATGGGAACTACGTAGAGAAGTGATATACCATCTTGTACCAAATAAATTGAGCTTTCATTTGATGTAAGTTTCGTTTGTGTGCCTCAATTATTAAAAGAGTTATGGCCTTGGAGGCTTAATTTCCAATCCATCCTCGTAACTTCTTAATTCATCTTGAGCTGTGTGAGAATAATTCCATCTAATTCTCGTGTAATTAATATGTACAAAATACTCTCATAACAGGATTATCTTCAATCTTGAATAATCTTTAAGTTTGATTTGAATAAGTCTTTTTTTGCTAATTCCAACAAGAGATTGAACACCATTAGATCTACAAAGTACAAATCATCTCAACTTACCCTCCTTTCCTTTTTGATATGAAGGCAAGAGACAAGAACATTGTTTATGATAATGATATTTGCATTTGTGCCAACAGAAAAGACTTTACCATAGTTCCACGCATCTACATAAGTTTGATACCTTTCTATAGTTTTAAAACATCATCTACACATGGTTAGTAAGAAGACCCAAATGTACCCAGAGTTAAAATCAAAAGCAAGTGCTATATATACATGTATACATGAAGTCTTAGAAAAGGAGGAACAGTTAAATCTCATTAATGCATCTCTCTCATCTCTCTTTCTCTCTCTCTCTCTCTCTCTCTCTCTCTCTCTCTCTCTCTCTCTCTCTCTCTCTCTCTCTCTCTCTCT
>JBDFRD010215212.1:0-11530 GCA_039654405.1 Bullina lineata | reverse complement strand
TTGTTTGAGTTTGGTCTCTTATTATTGCATTTCTGATTTTGTCTCTTTTAGTCTTCCCTATAACTCTTCTTAGATATGAAATATTTATATTTGTGGGAATTTGGAAAATAATGTTACTGGCGCATTAGTTGACTTTTCCCACCACCTTTAGGACAATTACAGATTCAGCAAAATTAAGTGACTAAAACCATGTTCAAATTTGTAAAAGGTCCGTTCACAATGTTTTCTAGGGTAATTTCTGTGAGGGTAAAGCAAAGTGGCCAGTGTGAGCGATAACAATTTGGTAAATTGCCTCAACTGACCAATATCTTATCAAGATCATGTTTGCATTTTGGTTTCACTATATGTACTGTCTCTAGCTGTCCACAAAGTTGGAGCTTAACGTAATAAAAACCATCATGCATAAATTCTTTTGGTACGGTACATCGGTACTTTTATTATTGTTTTTTGTCTCGAAGGTTGCAAGACTGATGGAGACTTGCTACATCTCCAGGAAGCAGATTATCAGAACAAAATCAACTAAAAAATGAATGTTTCATAAACGAGCCTTATCTCCGATAAAACCTACTTACATTCCTTTGTTTTTGCTCAAGCATTGCAGTTGTATTTCCGAATAAGGAAATGTGTCAGTGGTAATTGTGAAGAACTTAATTGAGGTCCTACGTTGGCTTGCATGTGCAGGGTGTGAAATGTAAATTGTGTGCAGTTTCTTAATCAAGTAGAATGAAGTATAATGCATCGCAATATGAAAAATAACTGCCACATTGTGCCAAGGAACAAAGTAATCTTACTAACAAGATAATATAATGCCAGAATTTAAAACCATTTCATAATTCTCTGTGTGGTGGTTTGTTACTGCTCTTTTTTTTTGTGTGAAATCAAATCCAAAGTGGATCAAGAGCTGTAGGACAATGTGAATTTTGATTGTCAGTACAATGCGCAGTCTAAGCCACATAAGTCGATGAAGCTTACATGATCAATCTCTTTCATGCACGTTATTAATATAATAGGTCAAGTCTTCCATAAAACAAAGGACCACTTTTTCTCTTGCATGTCAGAATTTCTAAAAATCTAGACGTGCACCTAGCCTGGCTCAGTAAAACGTGTTGTTGAAAATGTTCCTACTGAAACACTCTGATTTCTTACAAATGAAGTAAAACGAAGTTGCCCAGAGATTAATCCATAGTTGTGTTTTGCTTTTTTTCTAAATTAATTATGCGTTTACATGACCAATCCTCAACTTCTTTTGAGCAGTATACATATATCAACAACAAATAAAGTTAAGACGAGATGGGAGTAGAATGGATATATATACATGAACACAAACAATGCGTCCTCTACCCCGCACTTTGAGATGCTTTTGTGTCTCTCTCAACGCTCAGTACTGCTTCAATCAGGTGTTAGACATAGTACATTGCACTTCCATTCTTTGATCTTGGCCAGACCACATGAGGTTTGTTTTACAATCTTGTCGAGTTTATTGATTAATTATAATAAATCAGATTACGTGTATTTAGACGAGAAACATTTTATGTTATAAATTATTGATGTCAAATAGTTTTCAATAAAAGACCAGACAAAATGTACTATTTGTTATAAATGCTCATTGGGCAGTGTGTCGATTTGTTATTCACAATAATTTGCTGTGGTGAGGTGTGGTTATGTGCATGCTTAAGAGTAAAAAAAAAAATGTGTGTGAGAGAGAGAGAGACAAACAGAAATAAAATGTTAACTTTCTTTGAGAGGAAATATTTTTGACCTTCTGTTTGTCTTGACTCGTGAGTGAAAATAACATGAGCTATTGAGATTTTCTTTGAAAGATCAGGTGCAATGTCATTGGAGTGAATGTATGTTCCAGTATGCTTGTGTCCAATATATTTTTACTTTAATTGGTCATGAAAGCTAATGTCCTTTTGATGTGATGTGTAGCGATTTGTCATCTAAGGTCTGAGAGGGCAGGGGGTGGGTGAGGTGAGGAAGAAGAGAGAGAGAGAGAGACAGAGAAAGGATGTGTACATAGTGTTGAAAGCAGGGATTGAGAGTTGATGAATTGAGACTTATTATTTTTGTTGAAGGTAAGAATGTAAAACTGGTATGAATTCTAACCAATTTCATGGAAATGTGTTTGCGTTTAGTTATTAGTCTATAATGTTATGTCAGTTTGTTGAATAGGTGATGATTTGTTGGAGGGAATCTATTCACATTTTATGGATACTCTGGTGCATGTATGTTTTATATAATGCAGCTATAATGCAGATTTTTACTGTGATAATACATACACATGTATCCAGCATGATTAATAAAAATTGAAATAATGCATAAATTGTTATGTTGAAGTGTTATTTGATCATACCGTCTTTCGATTATAGACTCAGACATTTTTTGTCTTTTTTTTTTCACTCTTTCAGAAGTCATGATCACACAAACATGTACCGGGTATGAATGTTTTTTTTTCCATTTTACAACACATAGTAGGCTACTTGGCTGACTGAGAGTAGACCCGTTTCTCTTTGTCTCCCTCGTTTTCCCAAATTCTCCATGTGACTGTATTCCATTTCAGTGGAATGTGTTATTTTCACATTTTGAGACTAATTATTGCAATTGGGTACTGGGTAGGAGTAATGAATTCAGAGGCTATAATTCCCACATGGCTACTTCTGTTATTTTTAGTGCCTGGTCGTATTGAAAATACACACATAGGATTACGATTTCTCATGATCTGCAGCTTTTTCCAATAAATCAAACGCAGCCTCAGCATTAAGATCATGGTTATTTGGGAGAAGCCGAATTATAATATGGCCAAAAAGATGTACTACGTGAACAAACTTAAAGAACACCAAACACGGTTTACACATTACCATAGCACCATTTTATTACTTAATGATACAAAACATACAAGCAAAGCAAGTGTCTTTGAAAGACATTTGGGTAAAGCTCACGACACAAAAGAAGACTTTTTTTTCGTTCAAAACAAAACTCGGGATTATTATCAAAAAGGAGCAAAACTAGTGTTTAGTTTTTTGTAGAAGAAAAACAAAGTTTCTTACCTAACATGCATTTTTCCTTTCTCTATTCAGACTCAAATATACCAGAATACCAGTAGTAGAAGTAAATCTACAATAAACTAGTAACCGAGAGCTGATCTCTGTTCTGCTACACAGAACTGAAACCAGGAAATGCTTTTTGCATCTCACAAGCCTTGAGAAAACACTTTATTACATTATATCTAGTGGAACATTGTCAAGACTAACTTTTTAGAATGTCTTAATTCTGTGCATTATTATTAATGCGTGTCCTTATTGTTGTATTTACATTAATTTTTCACACAAAAAAATCAACCTTAACATATAATCTATTGAGAGCACATTATGGTTCAAGAAATAGGTTACCTTGAAGTTGAAGGGAGGTGAGCAGGCAGAACATGCAAAAGGCACAAAAATTAAGTTTGTTCTCTTGGGCATAAAACACAAGGGGATGAAAGTCCTTCATGGTGCCTTTAACTTTAATGGAAATGAGAAATTCTAGTACGGTACAGTGAATACCTCATAATTTGAAGTGCTTGGGAATGGACCAAAACTTTGAATTATAGAAAGGGACAAAACTGAGTTCCAAGAACATCAAAATTATTGTTCAGTTTTGAACCCCCCCCCCGTTGGTTGCGATGCCAACTTCTAATTATGAGACTCGATTGACTGCCCTTGGTGGCGATCTCAGCTTCGAATTAAGAGAATCGAGTCTTGCAGCTTCAAATTATTCCTTCGAACTTGACAAAGCCCAAGAAAAGAAAAATCCTTATGTCTCGAAAACTTTGATTTACCCAAAGTTCGAATTATCCGACTTCGGATTTCGAGGTTTCCACTGTATTTTATTGCACAATTACATCATGCTGCCTTTCATGACTTTATAAGCAAAAGGTACTCGAGGGATAAAACTCTCAACTTTGTGAAAATGGCTTTATTACTACTACCTGACCACACAAGCCTTCCTTAATACTACCATCTGGCATGATGTAGTCTTTCCCTCCCCGCAAAGGTCCAGTTTCCAGTAAGTTCCCAGTACTCTGCAAAAGATCTGTCAGCGGCCAGATACCAGCATACTTGCTTTTTCCTTGATGCGCATACACAAAGAACGGACCCATGTTTTCTTCCAACAGTGCAAAAGACTGTTCACTTAAAACTTTGCCGACAGTGCTCCAAGCATATACTGAAGGAACTACTTGATCTTTTTTGCAGTGAGACAAAAGCAACTCTTTCACTGAACTGCCTTTAAATTTAAAAGCTGAAAAGAATCCTGAAATAAATTATAAAATAAATTAATTTTAAATGTTGACTTTCAGAAAACTGTAAGTTAAAGTAGGCTATCACACAATTCACAAGAACAAAACTGCTGCCATTTACTTTACAATTACATATTTTGCTTGTTCGTTTGTTAAATCAATAGCTTTCTAAAAGTTCAAATACACTTGCATTTCTATGTTTAATTAGTATTACAGAGTTTCCTTGTGAAATGAGAAATACATTGCTTAATTTATGACATTCCTCCAAAAGAATTTACAAAAAATATATATCACCAGTATAAATTGAACACTTGCCAATCAAATTACTAAAATTAATAACCTGTGGCGCACAACTGAATTCACTAATCAATAATACCGTAAATCCTAGGTCATCAAAGCCAAAAAATCAATTTTAAGCATAGCTTTTCAAAGAAATAAATCTGCAGTAAAAAAAAAAAAAAAAAAACCCACTTAACTACGTATAGGAAACTCAACAGAGGCTTCCCCTTAACCCTAGTACTGACCAACTATGTAAATGTGTCGAAATAAAAAAAAGGCAAAGTATAGAAAAAAAAAACATTGAATTCTCCAATTTTCTTTGTATGCATCCCAAAAGGGAAATAAAAAAAAATTAGTTGGTGCAACTGACCCACCCCCACGTGTATACGTTTGAAAAATCTTCCCTGGCACTCTGGTCCCTTCCATTGGGCAGTACTAGGGTTAATCTCTGTCAGAACAAAATTGCACAAGACTTCAAAGGTGGACCCAGTTCATAAGTTCATACACTTTGAAAATCAATGGCTGTCTCAATGTATCAGCCCAAAATGTTTTCTTATTATAAAATATATGAGCCATATACAATGTAAGTTAAGCAATGAATACACTGCTGCCATAGCGAAAACTTTGTCGATTAAGTATACTGTATAAATTACTGATGTCAAATAATTCCATTACCTGTTATTAATGCCCAATGAGCTTTGTGCCCCTTCTTCAAGCAGGGACTGTGGTTTCGGTCAGCATCATATCTTCATAAAGTTAGAGGGTGATAATATTGGAAAACATTTCATAGCTGTATTAGTACTTCTCATGGATTGCAATATTAATCACATTATAAAACAAACATTCTTTTACACTTGTAATTCATTGACCCTCAAGTTCTGAATTAAAAGAGTCCTGATTATTTCATAAAATAAAAAGTGTTGTAAAAATAATAACATCCAGCTCATATATTCTATATGTCAACATCACAATCTTCTCACCATCGCAAACAGAAAAGGTGGACCGGTGTGACCACCTAACACAGTCAACAGCATTGTTCCCAAAACAAAGAACAAAATACACATATTCAAAAATACTGTGCTGAAAGGCAATCCAAATTCATTTCTTTGTCAACAAAAGGTCTTCACCAGTTTAAATTATTCAAATACTTTCTAGCAACACCTTTGGCTGAACGAATAAAAAAAAAAATAGTTTATGCTACTTTTGTAGATTGAAAAAAATGAAAGTTCTACTTTACATGAAAACTGTGAATACAATAATAAGTCCTGAAAGATAAACCTTATTAAAGTAAAGACAATATCTGAAAAAAAATTGGACAACACTAAATAATGGTAATGTCAGGAAAGATAAAACCATGGAACTTCACAAAAAAGTCATAAAAATAGAAAAGGATACGGTACAAGTACAAGATGACCCTGCATGATCAATTTCACCAAGGGCCTTCCGTCTAGGTTGTTATCGCCATCAAGCGCAGGCAAACAAAGTAGTTTTACATCAGCTGTCAAAAACTTCTGAGCCAATTTCTGCAAACAAGATGCTGGATGGAGGATGATAGAAAAATGTAATAAAATGTTATTAATATTTCTATCTCATAACTCACCTTTAAAGTTACAAAGCAGCATTATCTCAATGTTTTGTAATCGCAGTGTAGTAAAAATTTATGTCTTGTACCTGAAAACATTTCCCCTTGATGACTGTAACCACATTTTTTGGCCTCTGCAAAAATGTCTTCTGCACTGACGGGAGTTTGTCCAGGTATCAGCTCTGAGGCCATTGCCAGGGCCACCATTCCACACCTGAAAAGATGTGCAATAAATAATAAACAATAAATTTATGAAGAAGTTCAATCATTAACACTACACGTTCATGTAAGTTACATGGAGAAAGGGTTCTGACTACATTAAAAGTAGAAAATCACTAACCATACTCCTATTAAGCACGCACTCATTCACACGCTTAAGTACGCGCACATATGCATACACACATGCATGGACCATGGCTTTCTTGGAGTTTCATGATGGAATAGTTAGAGTGCTGGAAAAGACAGTCAGACTATGATATGAGTATGATGCAAGAAGATTTTCAGATGACAGATGTTTAGAGTATTAAGGCATGTTAGAGAGCGGCTATTCAGATGAAAAAATGCATTTGAGGTGGAAAATCTACATGTATGTGACATGTTTTTTTCTGTTGTGAGCATATTTTTAAACATTTCACAGAAATTGCATGCTTTATAAACTCACCAATCACAAAATAAAATATGGAACAAGTTCTGTCTTATCCCTATCTTTTAGTCCAATGTATCATCTTAGGACTATAACAATTATATCCGTATGTTAACAAAGCTGGATGATAATATTGTTGACGGTTGCTACTGAGACATGCAGTTTGTTCTCTGTTTTTCCCCACTCAATTACTGGTTTATTCATGACTCCGTTTTTAAAGTCAAAACTCACAAAGGTCCATTCTGTATCACAGGTCTCACAGGTCGATAAAAAGAAGTGCAAGTGATGTCACCGGCATTAGGCTCTGCCGTCAATCTGTAGATAAAACACAACTTTTGTAAAATGTTTAGACAAGAGATCTGTAGTTTAAAATGCATACAGGGTGTATAAAATTCCTGTATTCTTTTTTTAACACTTAAAAATATATTTACAGTACAAGTGTTCCCAAAAAAATCATATTTAAATCAACAAAAAAAAACCATCTATCGAGGGAACATTAACTTCAGACCATAGCAAAGACAGTGAAGGTTGGGTACATGATAAAATTTCCAAATGACTTCAACTCTCTCTGAATACTATTATTCTCAAATATCTATGAGTTAATGTTACTGATGAAAATGACAAGCAAGTATGGTACATTGAATGTCGATATATCATTGTAAATGTAATCTATGCTCTTATCTTTTTGCCCCTCTCTTTACAAATCAAAAATAAATTCCTAAAATTTATAAAGATCCACCTTTTAGGGGGGGGGCTTCATAAATGTATTCAAGCTACAGTTTTACCTTATACAGCAGAGCACTATTTAAAGAACAGTCTCAGGCAAAACAAATTGTTCTTTAGTTCTTTATTTCATTCAACCTTTATCGAACACATTCTCTCCCTAACAAACCCCATCCCCCCAACAGTAACACAATTTTAAAATCTATTTCTTTCCCAAAGGAATGAAAAAAGAACTCTGTTGCTTTCCCTTTGTTACAGCTGTCAGTTCATTCTTGCACGTTGCTAAATGCGTCTAAATATAACTGAAATAAAGAGAAGGAAAACTGTGGGGCAAAGAAATGTGTTCTCTAATTTTCGTCAATTAATTTCAAGCATGGTCATTATAAATGTGCTCTAGATCTACTGTGTATACTCTTTCGGATTAGATTCTTCAATTCTATTTGTTCAACAGTATTGACAGCTACAAATTAGACGAAAACATTGTCACATTTTTAATGGCAAAATAAGCCCTATATGATTAGTAACAGGTATAGGAGTAAATATAATATAATTTAAAACATACTCATCAAGTCCTAAAAAAGGCAAGGATAGTTTCAAACTTTTGATGGCAACTTCTTCCTCCGTTGAAAATGTGTCATGGTGATGTACACCACATTTAAGATCTTCATTTTCTTCCTCGTTTGAAAAAAGTTTGGGAGACACTACACCCGACACTGACAGTGAAGTCGTTGGTAAGAGTAGATCTGGAGGAGGAGGAGGTGGTGGTGGTGGTGGTGGTGGAGGAGGAGTTGGTAAAGGAAACAATGACGATGATGTTGCTGCTTGTGGAAGCCTGGATTCTGTAGTGAAGGCGATATCTGAAATCATCATCTGTTGATGTCTTTTCGTTTTTGTTTTGTTTTAACTTGACAATCAGTTCATACTTTGCTCAGACAGTGAGTCAGTTTCTAGATCTAGAATCTAGATCTAGATTACCTAGATCTAGATATAATCTTGATTCTAGATCTAGATCTAACTATTAGACCTATTGTTATGGTATTGACTGTGGACATAGATCTAGATCTAGAATCTAGATCTAGATCTAGATATCTAGATTCATGGAACCTTGTCTGCAAGTAGAAGAATCTAGCGCAGTGTAGGATGACGTGATAAAGTTGGGATTTTGTTGTTGTTTACGGACTACATTCTAGATCTAGAGTCTAAGTGCTAGGAATATGTTACGCTTTAAGTCTACATCCAGATCTAGATCTGTTCGTTGAGAAAATAGCAATCAGTCCAGAGCAACCCCTTGCCCTAATGTTGTCTATTCAACTCAGCCTTCTGTACCAGCAGCTGACTCTTGCCAACGATACGATGATTCCAGATTCCAGATCAACGTGGGAGTTATCTTTTCCTGAAATCAAGAAGTGAGCGGATGCCCCAAAATAAACTTAGACTTCTTCCTACCTTCTCTTTCTGTCGTTGTCATTGACATCACATTCGTCTGTTCTTAGATCAGGAAGTATAATAATATAGATCTAAATTGAGTCTATAGCAAGCCCCAGCAACAGTCGATGCGGTAGATCTAGATTTAGAATCTAGCACTACAAGATTTGGACAACAGCGACGCGTGGTCCCTTCTGTTTACATCGGTAACGTAGTGCCTTTTCCGTTGGACTGAAACAGTACTCTAAAGAAGTCTACTTTAGTGCCAAAAACTGTTTTCAACTTTTGTAGTTACTTTATTTATTAGTAAATATCTATATCTAGATCTAGAGCTAGATTCAACATTCTTATAGATTGGATTTTTTTTTAAGATTGTTCAACATGTCAACATGATTTACTTTTCAGGATTAGGCGATCAAGAGGCTTTACTTTGACTTTGGGTATTTAGATCTAGTGTAGAATCTAAGTGTAAACTCTAAAATAAGTCTAGATTCTAGATTTAAAAACATTAATAACAAGATAATCTAGTCTAATGTACAAGATTCACAACCATAAGATTGCAGATTAGAATCTTGGCAATAGCAGTCCCAGCATTGCCGTTAAAACTTTTCCTCTACTAAGTAAATCTGACAGAAAATCTCCCCGTCCAAAACTTTGTCTAGCAATGTCTATTCTGCTTTATACTAATTGAAACTGGTGGCGCGATGGGCCGAATGGCTAGAGCATTGGACTCCTAATCCAAGGGTCTAGGGTTCAATTCCTGGTGGTGACCATGCTGTGTCCTTGGGAAAGACACGTTACACTATTTTTCCTCTCCCCACCCAGGTGCGAATTGGGTACCGGCATATTCTGCTGGGAAAGTAAATCTACGACAGACTAGCGTGCTGTTTAGGAGATGAAGTAAAAATCATTTGTTCCGCTTCACGCTACCGAAACTGGGAAGCTCCGGCTCTATGGGCCTCATTGGCCTTGAAGGAACTTTACTTTTACTAATTGAAACTGAGATAAAACTCTTGTAGGCCTTGAAGGAACTGTATTTTTCTTCATGAGGCTTGCTAGGCTGATTCTTGGTCCATGTACTTTCCATGAAATTAGGCTTGAACAGCACTTTAACCCATTTGTGTTCTCATTTCGTATGCGCTTAGGAACTCTGTTGCATTCTTTTCACATGATTCTTTTGGGAGTTTAGGAGCTGATATACAAACAAACAAACCTATTCGACAATAAAAAACTTTAAAAAAAACTCTTAAAACTTTGCACGTATGAAGTAAATTTGAGCAGCAGCACATTTATATTTTAGTGCTTTTCACAGCTATTGAGTTGTTTTGGTCAACAGTTAATCATTTAATGAGACAAAAAAAATGAGAGTCGTACCAAACTCAACATCCTTTCTTTTGGTTATAGGCCTTATTATTCATTTTATCGAAGTAAGGCTGTATGTCCTATGATTTAGCAGCATTGCGTCAATCTTGTATTATCAACACCTGTGTGAGTTCTAAACAGATAAGTGTGTCAGAGTGTATGAGGCTATGGATGGCTGGTTTGAACTGTAGCGGCCCCTTTGCATGCTGCCGGTTTGAACTCCAGAAATTAATATTTTTGGTGCTGGGTTAAACATAAAATGGTTAATAGTGCCAGTTACAGAATACATAAAAATGAACTCTTGTGTATTGTGCCGTCTTTTTTGTTCAAACCAGAATAGATTAATTGTTTTCCTAATTACAAATCTGTCACGCTTCAGTCCATCATTACTAATGACCGGGATGTCTTCCTTTTAGACTGCTTTGCACCATGGTGCATAGTTTGCAAATTTCAAGAGATCATTCTCCCAGTTAGTGCATCAAGCTCCCTAGGTTCTCTATTAAGAGCTGCAGCCTGGAGTTTCTTTATTTTCCTCAGGATAGGCAGGCTTCCATTAGGTTTTGTTGGTGGTTTGGCAGCATTTTTATTTATTCATTTTCATTTATTTTAATGAGACAGTATAGCTAACTCTTATGCCCGAGCCATGAGCTGAAGGAACAGCTCTACATTTTGTGTCACGGCTAATTGGGGTCCTGAAAATCTAAAGTTTTGTTGTTGTTTTTTAAGTTAAAACAGCTTTTTACAGAGTCAGCCTAAGTACAGTTGTGTACATTTTAACATTTATTGGTTTCAGGGAAAGTGTTTGAGAATGAGTACTTCAAAGGAAGCAAGTGGTGGAAACAAGGTAACATTGTAAAGCAATCAATTTAACATTATATTAAAATATGTATTTATTGTTTCTTTGAAACATTGCTTTTTCTACCAATTCATTTTTTACAATATGTAGCTTCATTTTCATTTCATTGAAGCATTTGATCTGCATATTCATTTTGTATTTTAAGAAATTTAAAATATTTTTTTCCATATTGCAATGACTTACTTTTAGTGCAGAGTGAATCCCCCAGGCCTTAAAAATAATCTTTTTTTAATGGATTCAAATGAAGATAAGTGCAAAGAAAACTAAGACAATGATAGTGAGTAAAGAAAACAAATCACAAAACCTGAAACTTGGTAAAGAAAATCTTGAGCAAGTACAAAATTACAATTACTTAGGGGTCATGATTAACTGCGAGGGAAAATT
>JBDFRD010215102.1:0-11531 GCA_039654405.1 Bullina lineata | reverse complement strand
AGAGAGAGAGAGAGAGAGAGAGAGAGAGAGAGAGAGAGAGAGAGAGAGAGAGAGAGAGAGAGAGAGAGAGGAGGGGGAGGGTGATATATTTGCTTGTTTTTGTCTATGATTTCAATCTTCCTTTAAAACAATATCATAAAAGTGAAAATTATACTACAAACTTTAAAAATGTTAAGGACGTATAGGTAATTATGTGCATGCAAATATTCATCTCTTTTTTGGTTGTTGTAAGAACATCTTGATACACAAGGAGTCCAACAAACTTTTCATTTCTTCTTCTACTTCACAAAGTAAGAAAGAGTAAAAGAGGATTTCTCTTTCAAATTCATCTGCTGTGGCTGTCTTGAAAATATGGGTTTTTTCCAGTCACAATACCCTCATCCATCGAGCACATATTATGTCTTGTCAATGCAGTACACAACTATATCAAACCAAACAAATGTGACCTTAAGAGCAAAAATTTCTTTTACAAATCTAATACAGACTCAGCCAGCTAATCCCAACATACCTGTTAATCATCTATGTAAGATATCTCTCTTCCCAAGCACTTGGCTGGCATTGCATAACAATAATAAATTCTTGGCTCAGAGATTTAAAGAGAAGGATTTGCTCTAGAGAGGAATCCACATCTGTTCTAGGGTGTTTTTTTTTCTCTCCACCACTTACTGTTGTAAAGCTGCTTCGAACAGGTAAAAGTTATTAAGAGCACATGAGTCAGCAGAGACAAGGCAGCAGGAAGGAGTGTAGGCTACTCAGGAACAGGCCTAAAAGACTTCCCCAAAGGCGGAATCTGAATCCTTAAACCACACCCATTCCTTCCTGAATGTTAAAGCCCAAATGAAGGTGTGTAGCAGAGAGAGAAAGAGAGGAGGGGTGGTATGCATGTGCGTATGTGTATGTGTGTGTATGTGTGTGTGGGTGGTGGGGATGTAGAAGTAGAATGAGGTGAACTGACAGGCAGCAGAGAGGAAGAGAGAGAGAGAGAGAGAGAGAGAGAGAGAGAGAGGGAGGAGTAGGATTACAAATTAATTTTTTTTATACAATTACAATGTGATGTATGAATGTATACAGATTTTCCAATTCATATTTGCTTTTAATCCTAGTCACTATAAATATAAGTTTTAATTAAAAAGAAAAAAAAATGCTCCTTAAAGACATAATTTTTTACTTTGTTACAAAGTCCCATGATTTTTCCTTGACACTTAGAAAATTCTAAAAAATGTTCGATTGTATGTGATACATAATACAAAACATTTCCATTCTGACTGCGGCTCTCTTCATTTTAGTATTAGCATGCCTTGTCATGTACACATACATTTGTGTAAAAAAAAGGCCTGAGGCCAACAATATAGAAATGTAAAGATCTAAAATACCGGGGAATCTGAAGATGGTCATGGATTCATTCAAACTTTTACTTAACACACACACTCTTCCTAAAACCCCCCAAAAATATACTACATGTATGTATTTTTCATGGCATGTTGGGAATGTCTTTTCAGCACACTGAACATGCTTCATGATGCATTTCTGGTATAAATGTCGGTGGGTAACATTTCTCCCTCCTCTCTTAACTCTAAAGCTGATAGGAACAATCTGAGCATACCAAGTATCACCTGCAATTTCTATAGCAATCATACTGCTTCTCCTGTGTTCCTCTAATCCCTCCTTGGACTTCCAAACAGTTGATAAGAGCATGCCATTCCACTGGAGTTTTCACCGTCCAGTGCCCTCATCTTCTTCCTTGAACACTTCTCCACACAGTGCATTATCGCATTATCTCTCAAGACACAACATACCACAAGGTTGTACTGAACGGTTTATCATAATAAAAATTGAAGTTTTACTTTTAATCTAGAATCTTGGGATTGCGTGGCGAATTAAGTCAGATCAAAGTGCCCAAAAATGCAAAAATGTAATTTAGAAATTTGGCCCTGTTCATTAAACACCTAGTCAACATTAGAATCCACTCAGGTCCAGATCTAAATAGGCAGGCACGCTCGCACAATGGGAAACACGAAGCATCAGGCATAACAGCCCAAATACTACGATCGCAGTCTTATGATGCGCAGCAGCTGTGAGCATTTCACCTCTTCCCTTCCCATACGTATTCAGTTTGATGGACTGACACAAGTGTGGGCCCACTCACTCCTAGCCCTTTTCCCTTGACCCTAAATTGAAGCCTTAAGGCCAATGGAATGCGATTCACCAAGACAATGAATGCCCCATAATGTCCCTGAGATACAACAAAATTCAACTTACATTATTGCTAGATTTTTTGTTTGTTTGTTGCTATCACATTTTATGTTGGCCAGTTGTTCCTTTCCTTATTTTCCAAAAATTATTGAATTGAATTGTATTGTTTTAATAAAAATGAAATATAAGACTCAGGATTCTTTCACTATAAACAAAAATGTTGCTGTTCTGACTTTGTTTTATGGTGGAAAACACTCAGAGCCTACCAATGTTTCCTCTTCAGGGCCAATTTTGGCCATTTTTCAAATTCAAAAGGCTGGTATCAAAATTAAGCTTAAAGTCCATACATTTTAAATAATAAAAATTGAAAAGACAGTAGACGTTCCGTTATGGTAGAAATGCACCACTCACAAAGGTACCCCCTTAATTTTCGTGAAATGTTTGCCCTGACGGTCTCAAAGGGTGATAGCTCAATGCAATGCCTCCAAATAACAGAGATAACATATCTTGTCATAAACGATGTCATCACAAGAAAAGATAATTTTTGGGAGAAAAAAGAACAAAAGAGACATTTTTATCCTGTAAGTGTAATGAATTACAAACTATTTTCAAAAGCAAAGTTTCAGTTGGGCAGACACTAAAGAAAACAGGTAGTGAAAACATCATGTACAAAACTTTCATTGTACAGTATCCTACATTGGTGTGGAAAACTACAATTTATATGAATTCAGTCGTACTATAGTACATATATCACAGAGTGTTTCTGGCTTTGATCCTCACCCTTCTATTTAAAAATTAGCATTACACAAAGCTTCAAAGCAAATGGGACTGGGAAACCAATATAACATTTTTTGAAAATTGAGTCGTGGTTGCTTGTGAGACAACTATACACCTTTTTTCTACCGCTAACATATACACTTGAAAATTAAATTCAATCATCTTTGACGGGAAAAAGATGAATTTCAATGATATACAACATCAATTTGTTAAGTGAAAGAAACCCATTAACATCTGAACCCTTACAAGCTCAGTACAAAGGGTTTACTTGGAATCGCTAAAAAAGAATTAATTTTTGTAAGTTTTCATGAAATCAATGACAACATCCCAGTGATAACTACCCACAACTATATTTACTTATACATTGAGCTTAGAAAAAAAAACAATTTTTTTAAAGTGTCAAAGTTTGGATTATAAGAGAGATAGATCTAGATCTATCTATAAAAATTCTTTTTAACCCCTCCCAACCAAGTTATGAAAGCAAAACAATGACTCAATAAATAGAGTCTCTAGTCGTACTGACAATTTGTTTTTATGATGGTTGTACCTTAACTCTACCACTATCAATAGACACTTACTGTGATTAATGACAGGTGCACAAAATGCCAAAGAATGTTATTTTCACACTAATACTGTTGTGAACAGTATTACTTAGTTACTTGTCCTCATTACAGTGGTCTCCGCCTAAGAACCTGCCCCTCGGGAGACACGATGACTGTATTCAATGATGTTCTTAGCCGGAGTAGGCTCGAAGACAGATTTCAAAGAAAAAATGATGTTTGCAATTGAACAACGCAACTCAGACTGGGAGAGGGGGGCACTAACACATTAAAGGAGCGTCATCACTGACCAAATCAATCTGTGATTGGCTTACTTAAATTTTAAACACCAATGAAAATCATGCTTATATTCCCTGCCAGACTACCCCTGTCTGCACACAACACATGCATGACACTGGCAGCTCATTCCCATAAAATGTAAGACCCATCTTGGTTTTGATCCCTCGCTGAGATGCTGCTTCCACTACACAGATAAGACAAAGAGTGGTGTTTCATCTCATCATATAATGTGGAAGTACGGGCGACTGGGTAGGGGTGAGACTGGGTTGCAGGGTTACATGACGTTGAGACTATGGGGAGAGGGGTGGGGGTGGGTGGGGTGGGGGGGGTGATGCTGAAGGTGTCGGTCTGAGAAGAGGGGCTAGACCACAACAACAAAGCTAAGATCTAGCCAATTATGACTGGTCTAAGACATAGGTGAGGGATAAAGCCGAATGGACACGCTTCAGGCGATGACAGCGGATGGGTTTGGCCTGCCGAATGGGGGTGGGGGGGAGCGATGGGGCAGAGAGAACGCTGCTTTGCTTTCCACCATGGCTAGGGCCTAACTCTTGAACAAAGGCAGGGCGGCTGACAGTCTTTCTTGCGGTGGCTGCTTAAAAAATAAATCAGTCGGGTAAGAAGACCGTGTTCTTTTAGACGGATTTCATAGTTGCAAATGGGCTCTTACATGGACATATTAATAAATATAGAAAAAATTCCGTTTCTTGAGAATGGCGGGCTCTTAGGCGGAAACCACTGTATTAATAAAAGGTTACTTTTACTACCAACATTTTCTTTCGCCTTTAGTCATTTTCAGTGTTATGCTCACCTTGCCAATGTAAAGTGTCACGGCAAGGTTAAGAAATTCATTAAATGAAAACCAATTCACTCGCTATGACGCACTGTCCATCTACATTCATCAACCAGTATGTTCCAAAGTAGGCTGCATTGTAAATGAAATTTCTGAAATCATTTTTGATCATAGCACTTCTCACTTAATGTTGTGTATTTTATAGCATGTAGCATCAATACATTTTTAAAGAGAACCAAATAACTCTATTAGGTTGACAGTAGACCTCTCACTCATTGACAGAGACCTTTGTTGTCTAGTTAAAGTTAGAATCAAACAAAGAATGTGACATTTTACAAGCTGGTCTTGTTTGGTTTGGTAAGTAAAAAGGACAGATGACGGTGTTACTAAACCCACGGTTTAGTACGACACGGTTAGTACGGTTTAGCACGGCTTAGTATGACACGGTTTAGTACGATGTACAGTACCGTGAGTTCAGTCACCGGTTGTTTTTTTACTTATTCACCCATACGTCACAGAGAATTTTAATGTGGTACTCATTATATCGACTAAGGAAGAAAAAGGATCGAGTACTCAATAAATTCACGCATAACCTATCGATGGTATCGATTTAAAACAGTATCGAATAACGCCCATTCCCTAGTGTTCTTCGTGCGACAAATTTGGGTGAATAATAAGTGAAAAAAACAAACCGGTGTTACAAAACCCACGGTACTGTACATCATGCTAAACCGTGTACTAAGCTGTGCTAAATCGTATTAAACCGTGGATTTAGTTAATTCCGACAGATGATACTATGATTGATATATTCATACTGAGAACTGTGTGTGTATGATGAAGTGTTACTCTGAAAGTGAACTGTAGTGTAGTGTGATGTAATGATTGATACTAGATCCAGAAATCTAGATATCTAGATCTACAAGATCTACAATCTAGATCTACAATCTAGATCTACGATAGTATGAGATAGATCTACAGATACAGTAGAACACTACACTTCACTACAGACTAGATCTAGGCCTACACTACTACTAGACACATGACTCGACTCTACAGTCTAGTCAACAGTGTGTCAGAACAGCCCTTTGCCTTTCACAAGCAATACCTGAATAGCACTTTCTCTGAGAGCCTGTGACACCGTTTCCCTGATTCTTGCCGCATTTCCCTTCCTCTGAAGTCCTTCAGCAAACTTGCGTTCAGACATATCCGAAGAAAATATCACAAAATGCTAAAATACTTTTCACTTCTCTCTTGTTTATTTCTCATTTCGATAGCGGAAGAGATCACGACTTGTGTCTCTTCGAGAGGAAAAAATGCCAGGTACTTGAAAAAAATCGAGTTGTCAATATTAGCCAAAACAGGCAGATCTTTGGTTTATCAATTTGCATGTGTGTCGTATGACAAGTAGATCTACATGTACACATGTGGGGTTTGGTTAGGCCAACTGTTGCAATAGAAAATTTTTTCGCTGGAGATATTGCTTGTTAGTGAACGTTTTTCACTTTAAAGTAATAAAAGATAATTTAAGCGATTAAAAGCTGTTAGATCTAGATTTCTCGTTCTAAAATTACATTCTTTATTTCGTTGTAACATATGTTGGTCTTACGAACAAAACGTTTTATTTTATATTTCATTTAATTTTAGTGCCTTTCATAATTCATTTTTCTTCCGTATACATACCATCTGTGTTTTTTCTCCTAATACAATGCACCTCTCTTTATCCTTAGTACTTCATCTTTTCTCTTTTTCTTGCACTTTTGTTTATTTATCCTAAAATACTAAAATGTCCATCGTTGTTTGGTTTAGTTTTTGTAACGTATATTAAGAAAAAAGCTGAATTTATTTCTAACAAAGAAACAGGATGTTCTAAAGTCAAAGATGGAAAACGAAACTGGCCTAAGGAGAGCAAAGCCTAACAAGGAAGCAATAACCGGGAATTTACCATGACGTTATCTATAACGCTGCGTATCTATAAAGCCTATAAAAGGGCAAATAAACGCATTTTTCTAACGTCGCAGTTGGAAAATAGGCTTAAAGGTAATGTGGAATTCTGCCTGCAGTTTGTAATTGTTAAAGTAGAATCTAGTTTCTAATAAAATATATTACATGTATGTGCGCAGTTTACAGGGGGTGTGTCTATCTGTAGGCTCATATGGATTGAGATAACAGGCAAACGATCCATTGAGAAATGGTTTGCATTGGCTGCAAATTGCTCCAGCTAAGCCAAATAAATTGATAGACCAAGAGCAAGACTCTAGGCAAATGTCTTTATAATAGATACATAATTTAATTTTAGCCAAAGAATAATTTATGACCTAATATGAGCCAAAGAGTATTTGTTGGTGTCATAAGGTCTATACCTAACTCTTATTCCATGTTCAGTCTATGAAGGAAAAACAATTCATGGAAAGTACTTCATCCTTTCTTTACATAGTGTACTGTTACAGCCTAAGGTGTGTGTTGTTGATCTTTTGTATACAGTTCATGTGTAAACATTCTGACTGATCTGCTACACGCTTGTTTACTTTAAAATTTAAAGTGAATCATTCAACATATAATTTAATATAATATAACATAATATAATATAATAACATATAGTTGCTCTTTCATATAATATGTAATAAAGGTACCTTGAAATAAAGACCTTATTTTTCTTGTTTCAGAAAAAAAAGAACAATTTGACAAGAGACACCAGACAGCATAACAACTATAATACAAATCCATTGACATCTCACCATGATTACCGACAAGAACAGGTCAGAACTGAAGGAAAAGGGCTATACAGTGGTTGAAAATGTGGTGACTGAAGAGGAATGTAACAAATGTCAAGAGGAATACTTGGAATGGTTACAATTGTTTCCATCAGGCAAGTGGCCTCAGACGAAGTTCTCCATCATACAGAAATACAGCATTGGCCACTTGGAGCCCAGTTGGAGAGTGAGGTTGATGGCCTATCCTGTGTTCACGCAAGTAAATCATTTTGAAAGAAGGCTGATTCTTAGATATACTTGTGGCTTCTTATTGAGTTTTAATCTCTGCTAAAGAGAATTGTCCTGTAGGATTATAATTTTGATTAAAGTATTGTCATGTTTGTTAAATGAATAAGTTATTTTGTAACCTTAATTGTAGACCATAATACTCATTTTCATATTATGTAGAAATTGTATACATTATACGTGTAATACTGCATATTGTCTTGGAAGCAATGTAGAATCACCTGCCCAGATTCATGTCACTGAAATGAGTTTTGTCTCTTTGGGTCTTGAAGACCTTTAAGAATTCATACATTGTTATGTTCAGAATTGTTGGTTTATAATTCTTACGCACAGTAGTCACTTCTTTTATAGGAAGTTGATTTTTGTTTTAATTTATGTTTTCCGTTACATCGTTATAGTTTCAGCTTGGATGATATTCACTTCTTTACCTTCAGAAAGGCTAGCACACTGCAGCCTTATATATACCTACTATATTTCAATACTTTTAATAAGCGACACAGAAAAAAACTCTTATATACTATATGCATGATGGAAAAACATAGTTAGGGATTGTTCAAAAGATTCAAAAACTTTCCTGTTCTCATTTTTTTGTCTCCAAATAAATGCAGCTCTACCTGAGTTTTGTTTCATTACTTTTTCTGTTTTTACTTACTACTTGCACAATGGCTTATATTCACACTGTGTGCCCCCATCTCTTTCCTCACTCTCTCTCTCTCTCTCTTTTTGTCAGCTCTGGGGAACAGAGAAGTTGCTCACCAGCACAGATACTGTAGCGATTGGTCGCCCACCCGAAGATGGAGAAGAAACATTCTGGTCACCAGAGCAAGGCTGGCTGCATTGTGACCAGTCATCTGATCGAGTTGGACTCCATGCATACCAAGGTGCCGTCTATTTGGAGCATTGTGATATGGATGACTGGACTTTTGAAGTCATAGAGGGATCTCACAATATTTTTGATGAATTCATGAACAAGATTCAGAAAACACGCTGTACAAAACCCTCCTCTGATGACATCAACTGGCTTCTGAAACAAGGTTGTGAACGGAAAAGGGTTTCCTGTCCAAAAGGAGGCATGGTGTTGTGGGATTCAAGGCTTGTTCACGCCAATGCACGGCCCCTGCAGGAAAGAACACACCCTGGTCGTTGGAGGTTTGTGGTGTTTGTATGCATGACGCCAGCAGCCTGGGCAGAGCAGGAAGACCTTGATGACAAGCGCAAAGCTTATGAAAATCTGGACTTAACCGGACACTGGGCATCTCGTGGCATCATATATATAAAGTCCAGGGTTACTGATGAAAACATGCCTCTTCATTGTCAGCTGAAGGAGCTTCCTGAAATAGCTACTTCAACAAAGGCCAAAAGGCTGATCGGCATTTTACCTTATGATGGAGAGTCAGATGAAGAGGAACAGATGTACGTACCAAAATTTAAGCAGTGAAAAGTACAATGGCTCACGGATAATTTTGAAAAGGAAGATGTGATGGGAAGAGTCCTTTCAAAGAAAAGTGAATTTGTTATGTAGCCTATTCATTTTTTTTTTTTATGATCCCCATCTATATCTTACAGATTTTTTATCAGTAATTTTAAACAAAATGATTTTACAATGTTTTAAAATTACTTATAAAATCCAGATCATCGTGATACATGTATAACATTGGCCGTTCCTTGAAGAAGCATTCATTTTTCTAATGAGATCCATAAGATGAGAGTGAAGAAGATATCAAACCATATTCTGGTGGTCACTGAGGCAATTTGCTTGCTTCAGTCATTCGGATGTTTTTTTTAACAGTTGAAGTCACTGGCTATTTTAACCATACATGCTTTTACCAATTTCTTATTTCATAATTTTGTTCTCTTACAATTGATTACAATGTTTGTTTGCAGACAAAAACAGCCATACTTCTTATTTTTTTAGTAGACTCCAAATGCAAATGACTGGTACAGAGGAAAAGGAAATGAGAAAATAACTCTAGTAGTAAACACTATAACTCGTTCAGTACATGGTTGTGCTCAAAGCTTTGAAGGTGATGTTCTTTTGATAAACATATCATTTGCAAAACTAAACACATTGTACGTGTATAGATATATATATATATATATATATTTATATAGAAAATAATAGTTTTGTTTCATATTCAGTTGTTGGGTTGATGGATTTTGTATGCATTATAGCTTATAAATTGTTATAAAATATATATATAGTATTTTAAACAGATGAACTGATGTGATCTTTACAGCTCTTATTTGAAAGTACTGTTTCTTGTACACTGTTTGTGGATGACCTAGTCTGCTGCGGAAATTCAAATCCCTTCACTCTATCACTTTGGGATTTTTATCTAGTGTTATATTGTTATAAAAAAAAGAAAGTTTTATTTTCTTAATATTTTGTTTAAAATATAACTGTTGTGTTCCAGGATTTCTGCACTTTGAATGTAAGTACACATTATATTTTATAAATTGTTGTAGAGTGCATATATAATGTAAGTAAAGTTCCTTCAAGGCCATGAGGCCCATAGAGCCGGAGCTTATCCCGGTTTCGGTAGCGTGAAGCGGAACAGATGATTTTTACTTCATCTCCTAGACAGGACGCCAGTCTGTCGTAGGCTTACTTCCCCAGCAGAATACGCTGGTACCCAATTCGCACCTGGGTGGAGAGAGGAAAAATAGTGTAAAGTGTCTTTCCCAAGGACACAATACGGTCACCTCCAGGATTCGAACCCTGGAGCCTTGGATTAGGAGTCCAACGCTCTGACCATTCGGCCACCTTGCCACCATATATAATGTAGTAGACCTATTTTCCGTCAGCGATATCGAACCTGACTGCAATAGGACTGGAAAACTGAAGATAAAAAAACCAAATCAAATCGTATCGTATTTAAAATAGATGAATGGATATAATTTTTGTTGGTATTTGAAACTATTGTTTCAATTATGTTTTAATGGTGTAGTGTGCTGCTGACGCTGAAATTCCTATGCATGTACTTAATCATTTTTGGATTGTAACCTTCGTCTTATATTGTTTTATAAAATAAAATCCTTGATGTTTTGTTTAACTTTGACTGTTGTGGTGAGGGTTCCTGCATGAGATTAAATGAATGCTATCGATATTATATAAATTCTTTTGAATTTTAAACATATGGATTTGTATGATTTTTGCCAATGGTATTTGAAACTATTGTTTTAAGTGTGTTTGA
Source organism: Bullina lineata (assembly GCA_039654405.1). Taxonomy (NCBI): domain Eukaryota; kingdom Metazoa; phylum Mollusca; class Gastropoda; family Bullinidae; genus Bullina; species Bullina lineata. Next base: position 739 of record JBDFRD010215102.1, on the reverse strand, counting down.
TCTGTCTAGTCTGCTGCTGAAATTAAAATTTGTGTACTCTATCCATTTTGGATTTTTGACTTGGCATTGTGTTGTACCCATTCTCTTCTGTATCATTTGTATTACTAGATCTAATTAATTTTGAATTATTGTTCTATGTCCCCCTTTGACTAGATGAAAGAATCCTGCTGCATCAAAACCCTGGCTATATTCTATGGCTATTAAATTGGTTTCTATTAGTATTAGGATTTGAGCCGGTAATATTTTAGTTTGTCATCAACATTACCACTGAACCATCCCAAGCAGTACGTATGACTTTCAGTTTTGTTACAAATTCACAACAGATTTCATTTAAGTGATCTACAAGGCTACTTCAAGGCTGGTAAGATCCTAAGTTTCATTCCTCTGAAGCAGAAAAGATGACTCTAGTTCTTCTCTTAGGCACTACGCCAGCAGATTTTATGCAGGTACTCAATCTGTGAGACAGGAAAATGCATGTTAAGTATCTTTCTCAAGAACAGATCACAAAATTGTTCTCAAGATTCGAACCTAGGACCCTCTGAGATGTTGACTTCAATAATATACTCCTCAATCAGCCACATAGCAACACATCCCAGGTGGGGTCGTACCCTTGGTGTGTTTTCTACTTGTGTCCAGAACGTTCCTTGCAATGAGTCTCTTCGTCTCTCTCTCTCTCTCTCTCTCTCTCTCTCTCTCTCTCTCTCTCTCTCTCTCTTTCTCTCTCTCTCTCCCTCTCTCT
>JBDFRD010214991.1:0-11532 GCA_039654405.1 Bullina lineata | reverse complement strand
TCTCTCTCTCTCTCTCTCTCTCTCTCTCTCTCTCTCTCTCTCTCTCTCTCTCTCTCTCTCTCTCTCTGTGCGTGTCTGTCTCTCTCTCTCTGTGTGCGTGTCTGTCTCTCTCTCTCTCAAACTCACTTATCTTTGATTACTTTCACCCAATTCCATCTCAAATTCCCACATTCTTTTGATTTTTTTCATCTAGTATCCCTTTCTGTCTAAAAGATACGAAGTGCTGAAAATGTCAGATCTATTCTTACCACCCACCCCACCCCACCCCCAACCCCCGAAGAAAAACAAAACAAACAAACACCCCAACAAAAAAAACAAAAAAAAAAGAAACAAACACATGCCCAAAAATATTGTTCTCAATTCCCCTCAAACCTTGAACGTAACATCAACTTTTTTTTTTTGCTCACACAGAAATACACTTGTCGTCAGTGCGGTTTCTACTTCGGATTAGAAGACCGAGCTGAGTGCATCAGACATCTGGAGAACTTCCACGGAGATACGTTGATAGTGACCCTCAAGAGGAGAAACAAATTTCCCTTTAACTGACCATAAGGACAACCATCAGGCCGCTGTACAGATGAAGGCCCACCTCGATTGATTGATTTTTACTGATTTATATTTAGTTAGCTAACAGGTACTGGACTTATCTGGAGGTTTTTCTCATGAAAAAAAAATGCAAATTGGACTTGCAGGGGGAAAACCCCGCTATAATGTATATCACACTATCTGTCAAACCAAGGATCATTTATGTGTGTGCGCATGCGTATGTGTGTTCATGTGCCTTCTAAAATAGGGGAGACGTAATAAAAATAAAAAAGGCTGATGAGCGGAGATTATCAGCATTTTTCCTTAGCTTCAGAAGCACGCACCTTGAAGCAGACACATTCCTGAAATCCGTGCCCAGCATCATTAATTTGATCACATAGTTTCCTCAACCTACGTGGGGTTGCAGGTATTCTGAACTCATCCTAATTACCGACTATTCAGGAGACCATCTTCTTTAAGACAACACAGTCTGTTTAAAACAGTAAAATAGCAGACATGCCAACTTTACTGGTTCGCCGTAGCCGTAAGAAATTACGGGAAGGTGTCACAAATTACGTTTACGGGCAATTACAGCCAAATTACGACGAGGATGCAAGATATGCTTTTAAATCTCATTGTCGTTTCATTCTTCGATCTCTGGCGTTATCCTTGTATGCGGTAACATAAATAACTCTTTTTGGTCCTCATTTTACTGCGAGTTCAGCTCGTGGTTATTCCAAGTTTCCAATGGGGTAAGCATGTCTGAACTAGTGATGAAGAGAAGTTCCAGAACTTAATTCGTCATAGACGTGAGGGGACGTCAAACCCAGCGCCTGAAATAATCCTCAAGGGTCTATAGAACTCATCTGACGGCTTCAAACCGCCGCTGTTTGGTATGGTCTTCCACTCAACAAACAAGTAATGGAGATTTTGTTTGCAGTTACAAGCTGAAATATCAGTGGTAGCTAGTAAGTGTGTTGTCCCTCCTTAACCGTGAGTTTGCGCCCCTTTTGGGTGGACAACCGTTATAAATGAAAATATCTCTCCGTATGTATTGCACAACGATCCCTTTTCAAAACGTATTCTATGCGGGATGCAAACAATTAAAACCAACTTTATATCATTACAGCCAAGCAGGCTTATATTGCAGATAAAAGATAAATATTAAAACAATATCAGAAAGATACCGTTTTTTCGCCTGAGAGATATTTCACTCTCTCAAAAAATACTCACAAGATTTTTAATTATTAATTATTTCAGTGGCAGTTTAGTTATGATGTCAAGACGTAAGACTGCCTATAGGTTCGAATCCTTCCTGTGTTTGTCATGTTTCTGTATAAAGGAAAGACAATATTTATTATTTTTTTAAACCCATCCTGATAAGAATTGGGTTCCCGCATATTCTGCTTGGGAAGTAAACTAGTAAACCTGCGACGGACAGGCGTCCTGTCCAGGAGATAAAAGTCTACCGTATAATTCTTTTGCCTTCTCTCTATGAAACCTAGAGCGTTGTGAACCTTGAAGCAAGTTTACTTAGGTAATCTTTCACAATGTTTTGTTTACACTGAGTACATGTTTTAGTTTATAAGACAGTCAGGAGTGATCCTCATTTTACATCTTTATTGTTATTGTATGCTTTTATATCAGTATTCACTTCACGACCTAATACTTTAGAGCTGCAATAATTGCAAAACAGAAAGAATGAGTGTGAGTTTTTACTGTTGAATGACGTTTTTTTTAAAATTAATGTCAAGATCACATTTGTTGCGTTTTTTTGTCTCCTTGCTTAACAATTGATTTTCTAGTCGTTGATAATTTCCATGATTTTAAAACTAAATAAAACAATTAAAAAGGGTGGCAGCAAAGACAGCAAAACATGATGTTCCATGACGATCTTTTATTGTAACTTCTTTGTGGAGATTATTGATTATTTTATTACAAAAAAAATAGTTTGACAAATTTTACCCCAAAAGGACATTGAAGGTGTAACACCAACATTTAAACCTGCAACAAGATGTACGTAATATTTTGAAAGACAATAGAGGCAGCCCACTAAACGTTTTACATGTTTTTTTACTTCTTTATGACACAGCCGTGCAATGGAGTGAAAGCATGTTTTTGGAATACATGTATTTAAATAATGCTCATCAGTAACACTACTGTTTGGTTTTAATGATTCAAGCTTGTAACTTTGCTAATCGTATTTTTTGCCTGCAGTATTAAATAATCAGTTATACATGGACATGTGTATAAACATGTCAGAACTCTTATCCCATGCATGTGTATTTTTTTGCCTGAGTTAAATAGTTGAATTTCACTTTTAATTTTTATAGTATAAGATTTTGAGTAGGGTCGAAATTGGATTTTTAGCATTGTGTAATATTGTCAGCAATTCTCCTTTGAATACATATTCTTTACATTTCCTTGTTCAAACACATCTTTATTAGGTTTTAAGAAATCTGGTCCCATGAGTAGTAAAGGCTAACCCAAAGTAAGAACATTAAACGGAATCAACGCTGGACATTTTCTAATAAATTCACAGATAAACTTCACAGATAGAGTAAAATTAGAGGCTAGGTAGTAAATAAAACATGAACAAAATTTCAGATAAAGCCAGAACTTCGAATCCTGCTTAATTGATTTTGTTGCTGTGTGATAGCTCATATCATCACTCACCACGAGACTTATTTTCTCAGCTTTTCTTTGGTATTAGCATATCATCTTCGCTAAGGTTTTCTCTTCGCCATGACTATTTTTTATTCAAAACCCGGTGCTATGTTTGCAATTGTTCAACAACTTACATGAACGTTTTGCATTTTGCCATATTATTTCAATTCCAAGTTCTTACAATTATCCTGCCTTCCTCAGTGTAATATTGTGTCAACATGCATGTACCATGAAGTGTATTCCCTGTTTTAATTGTTTTGCACTTGAACTTGAACTTATCCCGGAGTCGATCGAATAAAAAATTGACGTTCATTGATCATGTTTGTGTTTTTTTTTCTTGTTTTTTTTTTAATAAGGCATTACAGTTAGAATGATCAATAATATGTGACGTGTGCGTTTGCAATGAGAGGATACTATTGTATGGGTTGAGCAGGTGTGCAGACTATGTTTGGCTCTCTGCACTCTTGGAATAAAAGGTGATACGTTTTGATGTTCAACTTGGCTCGCTGAATACATTTTCAAAGATGCCTATAGTGTGCAAGCAGTACTAAAAAGTAGATACCCGTAATACCATAAAGTGGTGCATGTTAAGTATGGCAATAAGAATCAAAATAATCTGGATTTTTTGTTAAGAAAAGCAAATTGGAAAAAAGTGGTGGTGGTGGGATCACCTCTAGAATTCCGCTGTGGGGAAGCTGAACAATGCAAATTGAAATAAGAAAAAAGAACTATCCCAAAGAAGACAGGGACAAAGCAACGAGTCAATTGCTGTCTTCAAAGGGGAAGAAAGAATCACACAAAAGGAGAAGAGAGGAAGGAAAAGAATAAGAAAAAAACTATTTTCATGCTCAGGCTTGAGAAGTAGAAGAGGAAGAGGAAGTAGTAGATGCCGAGAGGGTGATCAGATATGCCCAGGCAAAGCAGCAATATAGCTGCTTCGATCGTCTGTGAAAGACGAAAAGAAAAGAGAAAGAGCCATACGATCAGACAACACGAAGAAATAATATGAAACAACTTAGGTGCATGCTAAGTACTGGCCAATTATTGATGCTAACAGACTGAAGGTCGATATTAAAATGAAATATGTCTCGATTTACATTCTCCAAGGCGAATCCATTGCTCACAATTGGTTAGTTAAACAAAATCCATAAAGCGCTTATTAGTTACATTGTATTAGTTCACTAAGTCAAACAAGTAACAGTGAGGTGGAATGCTTTTACGTCTCAAAACAAAATCGAGACGTATCAATAATTCCCGTCTCCTTGATATATTTTCAGCAAAGTTATTTCTCTTTTCTTTTTCTTTCTCTTCTCTTCTTTTTTGTCTTTCTTTGTTTCCCCCTATAACGGGTATTCTCTTAATGTAATAATTGTTGTTGTTTTTGTTTGCTTAGAAGACACCAATTGTCGATACATCTTCGTTTTGTTTTGTTTTGTTTTGTTTTGTGACGTTCTTACCATTGGAAGCATTCCATCTCACTGCTACTTTTCTGACTTGCTCTGTTCAGTATATTATATAATAAGCCAGTGAGATATGAACCCGGTCTTTGCAATTCCGTACCTAGCGCGCTACACTTGAACCATCTCACCTGCTGGTGAACCGGTTAGACTGCTTGGAGTTAGCAGTGAGGAGACCATTTAAATTCCAATTAAAGCCTCCTACCTTTCCCATCCCTTCACCAGGTACACTGCCCTCCACGACATCCGCTCCTCCCCAACCCCTCACACACACACACACACACACACACACACACACACACACACACACACACACACACACGACTTTCTTGAAGGCGTGATGCCCTGTTGACGAATGTGCGAACGTTAATCCGCAATGTGTGCAAACATTCAATAAACAAAAGATAATCATTCAGGTTCTAGTGTTTCTCGTTTCTTCCTCCAAGAACAATCCAACAAAATCGGATCTGAATGTCGGCGATATCGGACCTGACAGAAACAGGACTGGAAGGCCAACGAACGCTAAACAAAGAAATGGAGTCAAGTCAAAAGAAAAAGAGGAAGTGATAAAACTATTTTCTAACAATGACGTATTTGTGTTTTTTTCGTAGTTTAAAAACAAAGACCAATCCAAACTTATTAACAATACTCACGTAATGCCAGCAATGGTGAAAATAACACGATAGCCAAGCTCAAACATTAATAGCGATATTTCGCACTTTTCCGTTGACGTGTCAGATTCCTCACAGTTTGAAAGGTATCTAGACCCCCCCCCCCCTTTTTTTTCCCCACCACCACCACCACCACCGCCACCACCGTTCACCCACTCCCCGCCCTCACACAACCCATCCTCACCAAGCCAGCATTGGCGTGTCACCTTCTTACAGCTTCCTACACACTCATAAAACACACATGACGTACACAGTTAGCACACCGCCATGCACACACACACACACACACACACACACACAAAAGCGTCGCCTAAAATAAAGGCCAAATTTAGAGACCCCCTTCGATTACTACCTCAAGTGTCTCGTTCTTCTTCTTCCATTAATTCCATAAACGTGTCAAGTATCATTTAAAGAGCGTGCAACGTTATTTCAATCGTATAATTATCTTCCTGCATTTGTTGCGACTGAGGAATTTCTATGGCTCCTCCTGTTGCTGATGGCATTTTTTTTCTTCTTCTTGGAATTGTTGCTGCTGCTGCTTCTGTTTCTGCATTTCGCTAAGAAATGAAAACCTAATATTATGATGCCTTACAAACAAAAACGTAATCACAAATCAAATTTTAGCCAACCGAAAGAACGCAAGACCGTGACCAACATAATAAATTTATAGCTCAAACGTATACACATGACAAAACGCTCATTATCCTTTTTCCTTGAGGCATATTTCATAATGGTATTTTTTTCTTTCTCCCCCCCCCCCCTTTTTTTTTTTCCTCCCAGAAACCATGTGCAGTATTTGTTCACTACACCCGTTTGCCACCATTTGGCCTGTACTGGGACTTGGTGATAGTTATTGTTCCTAATATCGTCCTGATAAAGCAAACAGAGCCACAATCAATTTTTGGCAAACCATTTGGCTACGTACAACACAAGTCTGACATCATGAGAATACAGATTTTAAATGGTAAGCCGTACCTTTTGACCTGATAGAAATGATGGGAAGAAGAGAAATAGGGATCCTCTTTCATTCTTCATAAAGTGTGAAAACATAACGTATTAATGTTCCCTCTTGCCCACATGAGACTCGTATACTTTTGTACCCATGAAGACATAGGCCGATGCAATGTCGCTTTATTTCTTCTTTTCCATTATCTTTATTGTCATCAAATGTCCATATTCACAATTTCTTCCACTAATACTTTTAGATACAGTGGAAACCTCGAAAGCCAAAGTCGGATAAATCGAATACAGTGGTCTCCGCCTAAGAGCCCGCCGCCTTAGAGCCCGATATGCCTAAGAACCCGCCATTGTCGTGAAACGGAATTTTTCCTGTATAACTGTCCGCATAAGAGCCCGTTTTCAAAAAAATCCGCCTAGGAACACGGTCTTCTTACCCGACTGATTTATTTTTTAAGCAGCTGCCGCCTAAATCGCAAGGAACACTGTCAGCCGCCCTGTCTTTGTTCTTGAGTTAAGCCCTAGCCGTGGTGGAAAGCAAAGCCGTGTTCTCTATGCCCATGGCCTCACCCCACCCTGTTCAGCAGGTCAAGGCTATCCGCTCAAGCCGTGGTGGAAAGCAAAGCCGCGTTCCCTCCTCTGCCCCATCGCCCCAGCCCATCCCCACCACTGTTCAGCAGGCCAAGCCTATCCGCTCTCATCGCCCGAAGCGTGTCCATTCAGCTCTATTCTTCTTCATACACCCCCAACCCACCCCAATTTTGCGCCTTAGGCCAGTCATAATTGGCTAGATCTACGCTTTGTTGCTTTGTCCCGTCCCTATTTTCCGACCAACGCCTTCAACATCACCCCCTCCCCCCTGTTTCATCCCTATAGTGTTGATGTCGTGTGACCCCGCGACCCAGTCTCACCCCTACCAACGCCATATTACAACGCCGCTCTTTGTTTTGACCTACGTAGGCCTAGTGGAAGTGGCATCTCAGCGCGAACTCAGAACAAAGACGGGTTTTTTTTTTAAGGAATTGAGCCACCAGCGTCTCGCGTTTTGCGCAATGGAGATGGGGATGGTCTGGCAGGGAATGAGCATGGTTTTTAAATTTAAGTAAGCCAATCACAGATTGATTTGGTCAGTGATGACTGACGCTCCATTAAAAAAATGTGTTAGTGCGTCGAGAATTGGGGGCTATTATGGTAGAGCAGCCTACATGATTTACCCCCCTTTGAACACGGTAATCGTGTCTCTCAAGGGGCGGGTTCTTAGGCGGAGACTACTGCATCTGATAAATCGAAATTTTCCAGACATAACGTTGTTTTCTTCTGTTCGGCTTTGTTAAACTCGAACTGATAATTCGAAGCTACAAGGATTCCATTCTCTTAATTCGAAACTGAGATCACCACCAACTGCAATACAACACGATTATTTGTGATCTTTAGCCTTCATCAAGAAGCGACAGGGGGAGCAGGGGAGGGGGTGAAAGTGAGTGTCTGCAAAGGTAATGTTGTAGGCTCGCTTGTAGCACTACACCGTCATCTGGACTTTGTGACGTAAATAATCCGCTTAGGCGAAATATGTGCGACGACTTTTAATTGTATCTCGTACAAAGTAATTACAAAGACTACGCCCAGAGGGGACAACAATAGGGTAGAACCACACCAACGACGGCCCCGACGTCCTAATAAAATGGTCTTTGTATATGTAGGCTAGCCTAGATTTTGGCCAAAAAAAAATCAACACTTGATTACAAAATAAACGCGCGTCAGAAAAGGGGAGATAAGAAAGGGGGGGGGGATTGTCTCTGAAATTATCTCTCTTGTCACAGCTCGCTGGACACAGCCGTCTTCGGGCCGTCGCGCCAGCCCGACAAAAGAGACGTGGCAGGACGGCGGGTCTTGGTGTGGGTACATCTGCCGGCTTTTCTCTTTTTTCTTTGTTCATGATGTATATCGTCTGTGCCTGCCGTTTTCACCCGGAAGACGTCGGTGTCAGGACGTCGGGTCCGTCATTGGTGTGGTCGTCGTTGTCCCCTCTGGGCATAGTCTTTGTAATTACTAAGTCCTATAAGCCAGGAGCGCTGTGGAACCATAGCCAACTAAAACTAACTTTGGCGCGAAGTAAGTTGCTAGAACAGGGAAAGGGACTTGGATAGAGCAAGGGACGAGGCGAAGTGTGCTAGATATTGTTACACCATTTTAACGAGATTGTCTCTTTCTTTGTGTAGCAGATCTAGACACCGTAGGCCCAGCGCCGCACGCGACTTTATTTTTGTTAGAGTACTACACTCTAGATCTAACACTGCGCGGTAGATGTACACTCTTTGAGCTACAAAACCAATATCCTTTCTAAGGTCCAAAAAAAAAAAAGAAGGATATAACGAGCACTTCCAACATGGATGTGGCGGGAAGGGGAATAAGTGAACATGGATTTCACACAGGAAATCAACGGAAGAGGAATGTTCTATTTATTTATTTATTTATTTTATTTATCTATTTTTTTTTTGGGGGGGGGGGGGGGTAAGGGAAGCAACTGGACGATAATTTTTGATGTTCTTGGAATTCAGTTATGTCCCTTGCTATACATTTGAATCCGCTTCATTTGAAGTTTTTGTCCATTCGAACTATGAGGTTTCCATTGTACTTACATTAAGCCTCTTCGTTCTTGGAGAAGCATAGATCTGCATCACTTTGCACCAACGAACACGGTTCTTGGCAAATGTCTTCATCTTGGGCCATAAAAATCCAGTCGTTTTTGTCTCATCTCTTCCATGATGGTCCTCCAACCTTCTTATTCCCTTGTGGATTCCAGTCAAGTGACTGCCTTCTCATGTCACTTGGAGTTGGAGGCTTTCTCAAAGTTTGGCCAGTCCAGTCCTACTTCCTTTTTTTTTTTTTTGTATTTCAAGATTAATGGTTGTTTGGTTAGTCTTTCTCCACATCTTATCATTTGAGATGTTGTCTGGCCACCAAATCTTCAGAATACCTGTATAACGTAGGCATTTGTTAATGTACTGCTGTTGTTCTGTTGTGTTTCTGGTGACTCTCCTAGCTTCTGAACGACTACTACTACAACACTGTTTTTCTGTTATTATTATTATTATTTTGTTCACTAATGTTCATACCCGTTAAGGAAGAAAATCTGATAAAAGTGACAAAATTCTTGAATTTATCAGGGGTTGATCGAGGCAAACAGTTTCTTCTGTTATAATAACAATTTTATTCGTACACTTTTACCATCAACACAATCATTTCCTTTCTTTTTTCCTCTAGACATAGGAGGCATATATTTAGATTCAGATCAGCTGTTACTTCGCAGCCTAGACGGATTCCGAAATGAATCTATGGTGATGAGTTTCGAGAGTCCCACAAACCTGGCCAATTCTCTTATATTGGCCCGAAAAGGGAACACCTTTCTCAGGCTTTGGTATGAATCTTACAGGTAAGTTCAACTTCGTTATCTTGTGTAAGGGACTTTGCACTTTGTAATTGATTACTTACTTATTGCCTTTGTGCCGGCTGGCATGTAGGGCAGCATGTAATTGATATACTTATTCAATTCAGGGATGGCCTTGAATACGTATAGAGAGTTCTTGTTTCATGCTATGAAGTAAGAATATCTCATGCTCTCCTTTCCACTGTAACTTTTCTTTGCATTCTACCCTAAAGAAAGCAAAAACGCGAGGAAGATCAAATAACATACGGCGCACAACAGGTGAGAAGAAGGTGAAGAAGAGATATTTCACCGGAGCAAAGCTGGACAAAACAGCTCAATGCACGCAGACGTCTGCTGGACATAACGAAGAATCTCTAATGTAATTTCTATCATTGACAAGACAGGTCATATCTGACTCGACAAGGTAAATAAAGTTCCTTTAAAGCCTATGAGGCCCATAGAGCCGGAGCGTATCCCAGTTTCAAAAGCATGAAGCGGAACAGATAATTTTGGCATCATCTCCTAGACAGGACACTAGTCTGTCGAAGGCTTACTTCCCAGCAGAATATGCCGGTACCCGATTTGCACCAATTCGTGGGGAGAGGAAAAATGGTGTAAAGTGTCTTTCCCAAGGACACAACACGGTCACCTCCCGGATTCGAACACTGGACCCCTGGATTAGGAGTCCAACGCCCTAACCATTCGGCCACCGCACCACACAAATCAACAAGGTGCTTTGCATAATTCGTCTTGTTTCAAGACAACCGACGAGATTAGATTTGCCAGATGTTTCTCAATTTGTCCACTTTGTTAGGTCATCCCTGAATATCAAACTTAAGAAAGAACAGAAAGAACTATTCACAAGTACAATGTGCGCTTTTTGACAAACAGAATCACAGGAACTTCGGTTTTACTATCTCAACTGTCTTTTCCAGTAAAATGAGACTGCGTAGGAAATAAAAAGTACATGCATAAATTATGAGAACAAGAAAAAAGTAAACGATCATCTAAAAAAGAAAAGATGAATACATAAATAAATAGTATTAGCGGTATCATTTTGAAAGATCTAAGAAAGCGGTTTGTTGGTCAGGCAGACCAGCGCTTTTTTTCTGGTTGCTGCAGGTTTCGCGCATGTGCAGGGGAATATTTGCCTTTCTCCGTGGATCAGACCGGATTGATTGGAAAATAAGCGTTAAATTAATACGTCTGACCACTCGTCATCTCAAATCTATCCACCCATCCATCCATCCATCCACCCATCCACCCGGGCGGACAGACAGACAGCCAGACAGACAGATGGAAGATAGACAAGCAATTACACCAATTCATCCATCCATCCACCCACCCATCCACCCATCCATCCATCTACTCATCCATCCGTCCATCCACCCAGACAGACAGATGAAAGATAGACAAGCAATTACATCAGCTGTTCATCCGTCCATCCACCTAGATCCATCCGTAATGTGATTAAACACTTAAAAATGCAATGCGTTTGACGGGCCTGGTTTCCTCTCGTTTCCTCCAGAAACTACGAGCCGTCCGTCTGGGGCTTCCAGTCTACTCGGCTGCCTTTGCTCCTGGCCACCATGTATCCTGATCTGATCACGTAAACATTACTAACGTTTGTTGCTTGACTGTATTCTTGTTATTGATGTTGCTGCTGTTGCTGTTATTGTTGCTGTTGCTGTTACAGAGTATGAGGATGATGGTTATGATGTTGGTGGTTATGAAGATGATGATGGTTATGGTGGTGATGATGATGGTGGTGGTGATGATGATGATGATGATGATGATGATGATGATGATGATGATGATGATGATGATG
>JBDFRD010214880.1:0-11533 GCA_039654405.1 Bullina lineata | reverse complement strand
CACCACCACCACCACCACCACCACCACCACCACCACCACCACCACCATCACCACCATCACCACCACCACCACCACCATCACCACCCCCATCACCACCACCATCACCACGAACACTCACACCAACATCGCCAACACCAAAACCCACCGAAACAAACACCGCCAACACCGCCCACACCACCACCATCACCAACGCCACTAAAAATGGTTTTGTTTTGTTTTCATTCTAATGTCCACAGCCAACAACTCCACTCTCTCGCCGGCCGACGCGACTACAGAAAAATAAACATTTAATACATCGTTAATCAAAGTCACTATCTATCATAAATACAGCTTAATCATAACTCATTATGATAATGAAAACTGCATTCAGTGTCTGCTACATAGAGGGAAGAAAAAAAATTAAATGTAGTTTTTATAATGTATTATGGGATCTCTCTGCGTTGAGGTATAGACATTCAAGTTAAACGTATGTTTTGGCCGAACGGTTAGAGCATTGGACTCCTAATCCAAGGGTCCAGGGTTCGAATCCTGGAGGGCCTCATTGGCCTTAAGGGAACTTTTTATGTAAGTTTTTAAAAAAATAAATTTTGAAGCATTTACTCATTTCATTTGCTTTTAATCTTAACTTTTTGAAGACAAATTCAAACAGGTAAAAAGCGAATTTATTTGGAAACTAATCCAACTGTTCAAAGGGATATAAGTACATAAAAGTAAAGTTCCTTCAAGGGCATGAGGCCCATGGAGCTGGAGTTTATCCCGGTTTCGGTAGCGTGAAGCAGAACAAATAAATTAACTTCATCTCCTAGACAGGACGCTAGTCTGTCGTAGGTTTACTTCCCCAGCAGAATGTGCCGGTGCCCAATTTGCACCTGGGTTGGGAGAGGAAAAATGGTGTAAATTGTATTTCCCAAGGACACAACACGGTCATCTCCCGGATTCGAATCCTGGACTCTTGCATTAAAACCCAGCGCTCTAACCGTTCGGCCACCGCACCACCATAAAGGGATATAATAAAGGCAAATAACGGAATGAATGCATGACAAAAATACAGAACGGAAGTCAGAAAAGAAACAAAAAGAAACAGGAGAGCCTAGACTCTGACATCAGCCTCACTTCGTTATCAGTTTTACAGCTGTTTGCATGTGACGTGCCGGGTTCATATTGTTGTCAACATTTATTATCCCTTAAATTAAATCGCGAAAAAACCTCGAGAAACAGTAAAACGATAGGTCATAAATTTGTCTTTTATTGCTTCCCCCCGCCTCGAATTAATGGCCCTCAGCTTGTTCTGTTTGTTTTGTAACACAATACTTTCTCTCGTTGTCAATGTTTATGAGGAACATGATTTTTATTCAGTGCTTTACCCTACGTAGAGAATAAGTCAGGTCCTTTTACTTCTTCCTCTTCTGGTTGCTCTCTGCATTTCAGTGCAGCTGCTCTTGCCTTTCTTCATCGCTCTCTTTAGTTTTTTTCCAAGATTTCTGTGGTCTGCCTCTTTTTCTTTTTCCTTGAGCGCGTGGTGAACGTTTAAAGCGCAAAACTACATGTACCCAAAAATATTTTTAAAGTGCAAAGCATTTCAGGCGAATCATCTCACGAAAACGTTTACTATATATCAGTGTTCCGGCTCTCCTTATGTCATTAATGACTCATTTCGATAAATAGAAGAAAGATAATAAAACACATCATCGATTGTGTGTGCTGTTTCTCTGCCTGTCACGACGTGCTCCGCCCTTACGGAAACCTTGCAGGGGCCACGCCTACGAAAGGAGTGTCAGTCGTAAATTTAAAGTGGAAACTACTTGAGGGAAAAGTTTACGAGAGGTATACGGGGTTTGGCTCAGGAAAAAATCACGATTCTATGTAATCATGTTATAAACATTTTTACTAAACAAAACTGTTATCTCGCCTTATCTATTGAGTTGTAATTCCCACGTATTTACCCACCGTATGTGTGACTAATAGGAAGGCAATAAATGGTAAATGAAGTTAATGAAATCATGTAGCTTCTAGTCGCTTCTTGTTCTTCTTCTCCTTCTTCTCTCTCTTTGTCTCTGCCTTTCTCTCTCGCTCTCTCTTTCTCTACCATCGTCTCTCTTTCTCTCTGTCCTTATCTCTCCGTTTCTCCCTCTCTATAATAATATATCTTTTTCTTTCTTTCTTTTCTCTACTCCTCTCTCTTTCCCGCTCTTTATCCCTCTCTCTCTTTCCTTCTCTCTTTCCCTCTCTCTCTGTCGCCTTCTCTCTTTCTGTTTTTCTATCTTTCTCTCTTACAACCATACACACACATATAAACAGGGGCTCGCGCATCCAAGAATGCTAACTCCTCCAGATCTAAAAGAATATGTTGATAACGTACCTTTTAAATCGATCAGCTCAAAATAATTATGTTATGATCTCCTGCTCCTTTCCTTGTAGCAGCAGTTTTCTCTGCTTCAACTTCCCCGGGGAAATAATGTTCTAAGAAAGAAAACTGCATGGTTATAATTCAACTTGCTGTGCAGAAGAAAATGATTGACCTGGAGTCTACAAAGCTCGTTTCATTCTCGCCGCTTCATTGCTCTCACAAATTAATAACCCAGTTCACGAAATTGCATCCCGGCTGTTGCCGAACTGTTTCTGTAATCATGGCTTACTTCCCTTTATGAGACGAGCAAGTTATCCTTTCTTTTCGAGCATATCTGTGAGTGGTAGAGTTTATTATCCGTGGGAAACGCAATTATTGTTTTTCTGATTTAATATTTTTTTATAAACGCTGAACAATGTTGTTTTATATTTAGAGTGTCTAAGTTTTAATAAATTACATCATCATCATCACCATCATTATCATCATCACCACCGCTACCACCACCGTCATCATCAATATCATCAGCAGTAGTACAGCAGCTTTACCAGGAGTGGCAACAGCAACAGCAGCAGCAGCAACAACAGCAGCATCAACAGCAGCAGCAGCAACAGCAGCAGCAGCAACAGCAGCAACAACAACAAAATCTGTATTATTTGTCAGTGCTTCATATTTCAATCCATCCCCAAATCACGATCACTACTCATTTAATGCTTGTTATTCACCAACTTTCCTACCCATGCGCTCATGCTATGCATACCATAGTAGGCCCTATCTCCATGGCTCTCTCTAACCCACCCCACCCCCATCCCCCTTCCGCTTCTTCTTTTCTTTCCTGAACGCGTGCTGTAATAGTGACTGCGTCCATGAAGATGCTACTCTTGCCGCTGATGTTGCTGGCTGTGTTCAAGATCTTGTAGGCGTCTTGCCAAGAAGTCGATTAAAATGAAGTTCAGCAGCCGTTTTATGTATAGACAGAATATACATATATTAATTTATATTTTCTACTTTATTTGTACATTGTTTGTGTTTTATAAGTATTTATGATAAATAATAACCATGAATGTTTAGACTTTTGTGTGATTTTTGCTATTTCCTAAATAATAATAGATATTTCCTTTTGGAAATGTGCCTCCAGTGTTGATATTCATTGTTGTTGATCAGTCGGACTTATCATGAAGAGCAATCTTTGAGTCAGTCTCAGATGCTGCTTATGGTTGACCTAAGAAAGGAAGGAACGATGGATTGACTTCCTGGCTGGCTGAATAAATGAATGAATTAATGCAGACCTTTAAGAGGCATCTTACACTGGCCCAAGAAAGCTCAGAGACATAAGTAGACCTACAGATTCACTCCGGCATACAGCACACGTGGCCAAAGACAAGTCCGATAACTCGATTGAAAAGGTCGTAGCGCCTTCTTTGCCTGACGGGCCTGAAATTACAAACAGATTCGGTTCTCAATATTTATTGTTTCGATGGCGCACACGTGGGGCGTATCAATCGCCTCCTCTCTGCACGAGTGATCTCCCCTGTGCATCTGTGCCTCTTTGAACTCCAACGCAGGCCATGAAACGAGAGAGCACTGAACTGGCTCTTTTCTTTTCCACAAACGCACGTGGTGAATTCTTTGCTTTCAAAAGCAACAAACACTCAAGAATGGCAGCTTGCGTCAAAAGTCGTGCCTGACCTTTCAGATTAAGTACACATCTTCACTACAGCTTTACTCTAACACTTTGTGAAAGGTAGGAGTCCCTTGACTACCACAATATACTTTAAGGTCTAGTGTTCTTTTATTTATGTGTGTGTGTGTGTGTGTGTAAAAGTGAAATCTATTTCTTACTGATCACGATCAAAAATAACTCTCTTGTTCCGATGATAAGCTCAAGCGAATGTATTTTTTTAAGGTCATCAAAGGTATTCATTCGGATGATATGGTTTTCTACAAGCTTTCAAAATTCTCAAGCTGTAGAAAGTTTGGAATGAACGAAGCAAAGATTCATAACCACGATCAGCAACGTTTGGTATGGTAACACAACAAACTCGGCTATTTCAACGTGATAATTACCGCTTGTACGTGTTAGTTCTGTCTGAACAAAACTGAACATGCGACTGGTCCAAGACAGATTGGCTTGAAGATGTATGCCACTCAACCCGTCTTAGGCCGGCACCAAACTGAACGGATGTATTTGTTACACGGGTTCTCCTCTGCCTTGACAGGTGCGAATTAGATATCATAGCACATTCTGCTGAGAAAATAAACTTACGCAGAGTAGCGGAGAGGGGGGGATCTCGTATCGTTTGTTCCGCTTCAAGCTATTGGAATTGGGAAAACATTTTGGCTCGACTACCCTTGAAAGAACTTTACTTCTTTTTTTGCTTTTAACATATGTTTATTCCATAATACGATTTTCAGCCATCTGGTTTATGCATTTACAACAAAGGTGACATTAACGCCAAAGTACTCAGCGTTACTTCCTTGCCCTATTAACTTTATTTACGGACACCTTACTGTTGAGTTATAGCTATTCCCAACTCTTTGGGCGGTCCTCGTACCTTTTCCCAACTCTTTGAGCGGTCCTCGTACTACCTTACGTTGAACCAACAAATATAAAGGTAACTCCTTCTGAATTGCATATTTCTTTCTTCAACGTCTCTGAGTTCTCTCCTTGCGTATCGGCATGGTTTATTTTCTCTTTTGTTTCATCTTGCCTTCCACGATATCAGGGTTGAGCATTGTTTTCGTTGGCCTCTCCTTTTGGTGTGATGTAATATTACTCATATACGAGTACAGCGTCTCTGCATATATTATGGTATACAAGGACGAACAGAAAGACAGAACGAAAACAGTCCTGGTTGACTTCCAGCAATTCAGCAATTGCAACAGAGTGGCACAGTGGCTGAAAAGTTAGAGCGTTGAACTTCCCGTCCCCGAATCTTGGGTTCGAATGTGACGCCGTTTTGTTGTGTCCTTTGAAAAGACGCTTTGCATCATTGATTCTCTCCCCTTCCAGGTGCCAATTGGGTACATTGTGTACCGCCATAATATTCCATCCGGGCAGTAAACCTACGACAGAGGAGATGATTGAAGAAGAATCAGTTCCGCTTTTCGCTGGTGATACCGGGGTAAGCTCCGGCTCTTACATGCTTTGAAAGAACTTTACTGAATAGAACAGAGATCGTTAATCTCGAGTCGGACTTTTAAAAAAGTGAAGACAATTCTATCACGGCAGACACTCCAACATCGACTCTGAATGAAATGAAACTGAATGGAACTAATGGCAAAGACAAGACATGTCATCTGTACAAACATATCATATTTTTCTATAATGTAATTGATTGTGTTTTTATTTGTGAATTAGAAATAAAAAAGACAAATATACGGAAAAGATACTACGACTTTCACTGATTTTATTTTGTATTTTTTTTCAATCCCGGATGAATTGGAAACTGATATGAGAGTAAAAAAAATGACATTCACATAATATCCATTTCGTAACCAATAATTTATAATATCGTTGAAGTGCTTTCCACTTCTCTTTCTCTCTGTCTGCCTGCGTATTTATTAGTCTGTCTATCTCTGTCTCTCTTATTTGACTTTCTCATACTGTCTTTCTCTTATGCTTTCTATCAAGTATCTATTATTTTAATGTTTTGCATTATTACTCTCACTATGACTTATGTTCTATTTCTCTTCTACGTCTCTCTCTGTGCCCCTCTCTCTCTCCCTCTCTCCCTCTCTCTCTCTCTCTCTTTATATATATATATATATATATATCTTTTACATATCTCTCTCTCTCTCTCTCTCTCTCTCTCTCTCTCTCTCTCTCTCTATCTCTCTCTCTCTCTCTCTCTCTCACTCTCTCTCTCTCTCTCTCTCTCTCTCTCTCTCTCTCGTCAGCACACGTTGACTATGATCATAAACCGATTTTCGCATTTTCTGATTAGCACGCCCGCTTTATTTTTATTTATCGATTTTACTTTTCATTAATTACCGTCTCTTCCAGTCACGAGTCTAGAAATAAGCGGACCGGGTTTAACGTGTCGTGTAACCTTAATTAATTTGCGACTTCCGAGCCGGAAGAAGCATACAACATGACAAGGAAATAAAGGACAGATGCGGCCAAGGTGACACATCGACAACTGGTCCGAGCTGTTTGACAAACTGAAGACACATTTTGCCGACCCTGCTGAGGTATCCACCGCATCCTCTTCGAGCTTTCAATCCTTTGGGAAGATAACGAAGTGAATGATGAAACCTGGTTGAGTTTGCTTTATTCATGATCCTGAATGTTTATTGACGTGCGTGAATCTTTATGGAGAAATCTCATTGTGCGCGTGCTCGATATTTTTTTTAATTATTTACGCACTATCTTTCTGTCTAAGATTACAACTGGGTCGGCGTTGAATTATTAGGGGTTAAAAAAAATAACCCCACCAAGTAAATGCCATTTTCAAAATCCTTCAGCGGAACTTCCGACTACAGTTTACTTTGAGATAATAGTATTCATTACTTGGAGGAGTTAACCTAGACGGTCAACCCCAGACCGCGGTCTCACTAGGCTTAATGGTTTCGTCTCCGCGGGGCTGAGGAGAACACGTGGATCTGTCTGATTCCACAGCTCTTCTCCATCTTTCCTACCCATCTCCCCAGCACTCGACTTGACTAACCCGGCTTTATCTCCTGATGTTCTGGGCGATACGAGATTGCTCTTTTCTCGCCACTGGGTTGCTTTGAGGCAGCAAACGGAGCGAGTACTTTTCGTTTCGCTCGCCTTCCACGTGTGCGAATCCTCTGGCCGGGAGGCTTGAGAGTCAACTCGGCATTGACCAAGAGCGCTGGCTCCATTTCCGGTCGCTGAATAAATAATTCAGGGCGACAACTCGGCTTCAAGGAGGCGAAGTATAAATGCTTTCTTGACTGGGACAAGTCATCGGCCGGCCAGGATATGAGCTTGGCAGCCGTTATTGTCCAGCTAGTGTCCACTTCGCCCGTGATGACAGGTCGCTGGCCGAGTCTGATGTTACTAGTGTCCGCTTGGGTTTATCGTCATTGTGCATTGATCGGTAGGCTTGCGTTCTTCATGTCTCTGTATGCTGGCTCGTAAACTTTTATCTTTATTTGTCACATGTTATGTCTGTATTGTTCTGTTAGCTTCACAGCTAAGGTTGTGTTGTTTTTTTTATTATGTTTTTGTGTTCTACCTTTTGTTTATAGTTTCATTTTGTTTTTTCATGCTATTCTCCGCTTATTTTCCTTCTTTCTTTACTTTGCTTTAAAAAACCTTGAATGAATTGGAGAAAATGATACTCGCTGGCTTATTTCTGCTTGCACCTTTTCGTGTGTGTTGATTAGTGTAAATTATATTTTGTTACGTTTATCGCCAGTATTGGGGTAATGTGTCTGTCTTCCTCTCTCGAATTTAAAATTAAAGAAGAAATTTAAAGTATTTAAAAAAACATATAAAACGACAACTCTGCCCTGGCGCATATTTTATCACCGAATCGATAACGGCCGTGATTTTCTGTTAGTTCGAGAGGGACTAGATTCTAACTCTGAGTTCGACTCGATAATGGCCAGATCACTGTCTGACTCTCAGTTGGATTCAATAATGGCTACTAGATGACTATCTGACTTTGAGTTGGATTCAGTAATGGCTAGACGACTATCTGACTTTGAGTTTGACTGGACAATGGCTAGATGACTATATGACTTTGCGTTGGACTGGGCAATGGCTAGATGACTATCTGACTTTGCGTTGGACTGGGCAATGGCTAGATGACTATCTGACTTTGAGTTGGAATCCATAATGGCTAGATGACTATCTAACTGAGTTGGAATCAATAATGGCTAGATGACTATCTGACTTTGAGTTGGATTCGATAATGGCTAGATCGCTATCTGACTTTGATTGGAATCGATAAAAGCCAGGCTACTCTGACATTCTCTACCTACGAACCTCCATCTGCTTGGTTGTATGTCTGTCTGTTTCTATTTATCAGTATCTGCGTAAAAATGCAAAGTGTTATACAAATAAAACTAGAATTCATTCATCTAGGGTTTTTTTTGCGTGTTTCTGTCAGAAAAAAAATGTAGACGAGAATCTGAGAAGGCCAGCAGGAGAAAGTCAGAGACGCGATTGCGTTTGCTCCTTTCTTTTTTAGCCTCAATCTCTTACAGCCTGCGTAGCGAGGAAGGAAAAACTGATTTGAACGTGTTTTCGTGATTTAATTACAACCGTAAGGAGAGGATGGAAGAAAAGGTCAACGCCGAGGCGGTGCGACGTTATACGATTGCTCCGTAGACGAACGCCTCCTGCGACCTGATGCTGGGAGATGGAGTGTACAGGATCAGGTCCTTGACGTGAGTGGGTATGATCAAGTGGGACTTGGGTGGTCTGGGAAGTGTGCAGGGGTGTGGTAACAGATTTTCACTTCTCGACAACGTTACATATTCTTGCTTTTTGTATGTAGACATGCGTGAGCAAGGGATGTATGAACGGATGATAAAATTACGACAGCAGACAGACTGACAGAGAAGCCGCCGAGATAGCTCCAGTTCTGAGGCTGATCTTCTATTGAGGGAAGGGAATAACGATAAATTTACTACAAAGACACAGTTTCTATTGTTCATAAAGATTGATAGATGTGAATCGTTTTTACCTATGTCAGTAGCGGTGACTTCATTGCAGAAACTACATGCACTAACTAGAACTGTTCTTGAATAAATTAAAGGAATGAAAGAAAATGTTTGCCCCAACCTGAAACATGCTCCTTCGATTCTGATACATCTAGCATTTTTGTTTTTCGAACCGAACCAAGTAAAGCAACGTCCTTTAATCGTGCGAGTTCGCTTTACATTCCAGCCCCGCTTGGAATGAAGAGGAGGCGTGTCGCCTCGCACCGGCGGAAAACTGAGCGCGGCGGTGGCCGGCGTGGCGCGGACATTTACGCTCATGCGACAAGGCCTAGCCGTCGTCTCCCTCCACCTGGCTCGCCCGGGGGCGTGGTCCAATCACACGCCCGTGGGTGTGGAGGGGTGGGCGGGTGGGTGTCTGTTTGTGTCCGCGGGTGTATGTGTGTGTGTGCGTGAGTGTGTTGATGTGGGGGAATGGTGCTTGTAGTGCTTGGATTTCAGAGGAAGAGGAATAAAGAGTGAACAAGAGGAAAAGGGGCGAGGGGGTGTTCGCTTGCGACTGGGAAAGAAGAGAAACGGCGCGCGCCGGACCCCCGCCGCGGTTGTGTGAGAGCGAGCATCTTCGTCTCCAGGGTAGGCACTCACTAGCCTGTTCCTTCGTGCGCTGCTCACTCGCACTTCCATGCCCACGCGACCGGGATCAAGTCGATAATATTTGTTCGCATTAGACGCCAGCTTCCTCGGGAAACTTCATCGCCGTTTGGTACCTTCTTCTTCCTTCCAAATACCTCGGGCGTTCCGCTCTCAAGGCGTGCTGGCTGTGTTTGCAGCTTTTGTGGGATCGCGTTTGATACGGTCGGAGCAGACCCTTTGGCAGCGCTCGCCGTCGTCTTTCGCGTCGTCGATGGTTGTGGTGCAAGGAGACGAGAACGTGAGCCGGTGCCGCGATGATCTGGCGTGCCTGCACCAGTCTGGTCATCAGGTAAACTTGAGGTGAGCCACAAGCGTCTTCGCAAGATTGATTTTGTATTGATTTAATGTGTTCATTAGTTTCAATCGATTTACGTGCTAAGGGCTAGGAAATTAATGGGATCGGGAGTACGTGAATAAATGGGCTCAAGCGTAACTTAACGGGGAGGAAGAGTGAAGGAGAGATGAGGGGAAGAGAGAGTGAGTAAGGGAGGGGGGAAAGGGCGTGAGACAGGAAGGACAGACAGAGACAGACTTATTCTAAAAAGTGATTGTATATTCAATGTAAAAACTGGATCACTAAGTTAGAGCGTGCGCTATAAATTATCTCAGCTGTGTTTTAAATTACTTCCGGTGCCACACTTGTAATGAATATCCAAACAGCCAGAGCAGCACCTGCGACCCAAAATTAAAGTTTGTGATTTCATTAGTGCAGAAATCGATGAGAAGACGTCCGAGAGGCGGAAATTGCCTTTTGTCTAAATAAGGAATAAGCTGGATGTTAGATTTACACTTTTTTGTGTGTTTACATTAATTCAAGAAAAGTTGCATGCGTAGGATTCCTTTGCAGCATGATGTAAAGACAACGGCAAAAGTTAAAGTGCTTAGTGGTACTAAAGTAATAATATGCTTGACACAAAGGTTTAAAGATGCTTCACATAATTTTGTTTGCCGATTTTTTTCTCCCTTTTTCATAACTATTTGGAATAGATCTGAAAATAGATGAGTTTACTTGTAGCCGCTGTTATTATGAATTGATCTTTATTTAATGAAATTGTCCAAGAGCTCTGTGTTTTTGTGTGGACACAATGGTCGCATATTATAAACTGATGTGATTTCTATAAAGCTGGTGAGCTTGTCAGTTGCTGATGCAAAGCCGTGTGTGTCTCGAGTTGACAATAGAAGACTTAGTGCACAGCTTTTTAGGTTTTTCTACATTTTGATAACTGTATTTATTTTTGTATGTGACCTGTTTAGAACTATTTTTTATATCTTTCTGTGACAACAAGATCTTCCCTTCTTTTGAAGTTTCATACATATATATGTGTTTTGTTGTTGTTGTTTTGAAAGAGTTAAGGAAGAAGATTTTGGGTGTTCGGAAAAGCAAGAACTTAGTTTCCTTTCAGCGCTAACCTTTGGTCCTCACCAATGGTACTCTGGTTATCTGTCATGTATTTATTTCCGTTGTTTCCCTTTTGTCGCGTTACGTGCCTGTACCTGTACGTATAACATTCACGCTGTAACCGCTTACGCCTTTTTTTTCACAAGCGTTTTTGTACACCCTAACAAGAGCTTCCTTACACCCCTCAATTCTGGTGGTGTCTCGTAAAATCCGTTTTGCGGATACACGTACGTTGTTGAATAACGCCTGTCGTGTTGATGTATGACGTTAGTGTACTCCCAGTAAAAGGGTGACTTCTTACTGACTGTTCCAACGTTCCTTCTCGAACAGAGAATGGTTGTTTTGGCATATTTATGATAAGTTCCTTCTCTCTCTCTCTCTCTTTCTCTCTCTCTCTCTCTCTCTCTCTCTCTCTCTCTATCTCTCTCTCTCTCTCTCTCTCTCTCTCTCTCTCTCTCTCT
>JBDFRD010214770.1:0-11535 GCA_039654405.1 Bullina lineata | reverse complement strand
GGGGGGGGGTGGTGAGAGAGAGAGAGAGAGAGAGAGAGAGAGAGAGAGAGAGAGAGAGAGAGAGCCATCAAAAAAATAATTGGAAACACAGAACTTTTATTTCATCAGATTGTATCTCCTGGCATAAAAGCTACTTATAAATTTATTATCATTAGGAAATCCATTCTGAGATAATGGACTAAAGAATTGCGATGGGAAACTCTTGAGTGTTTGATTGCCCAGGGTTTCGTGAAGCAAATCACCAAAAAGAAAAGTATTGATCACGAATTATGAAATAACTAAGTAAAAAATAGTTCTGCTCTGTGGTAAAAATAGCATAATGCTATAGTTACTAAAGGAAAGAGCTTTCAATTTGATGAAACATAATAAATACTTTTGTACATTTCCTTTTTAAAGTAGAAAATTATACCGTCTCCTGACATCTATTCCAAATCCATCTCTTTTGAGTGATTTGTCTGCTGTTTTTTCTCTGCTCTTTTTCTTTTTGAAATAATACACAAAAGCAATGATATATCGGAAAAATGGGAAAAAAGAAAAGATAGGAGAAGGAGACAAATGTGAGGAAGAAGAGGAGGGAGGAGGAATAGGGAAAAGGGGGAGAAGGGAGGAGAAGATCGTGATAGTTGAAGCTCTGCTGAGACTCTCAACCTGAGCATGTCATATTTTGCCAAGAAATTTAAAAAAAAAAAAAAAGAAAAAAAGAAAGAAAGGGGCTTTTTATAATAGTACCACTGGTACTTTGTGTAACTTTCGATATCACAGTAGAAGAAATCATTTGGATCAATCAGAATTCGTGAAAAATATACTATTTTTAAGCTTTTTTTCGGAATGAATTGAACGTGTGCGTGTCTTTATTGTTTTGTTTAGATCTAGTAATTGTTAAGAAACTATTGCTCTGTATTGACTGAAACTTTTTGTTAATTTTCCCAAGAAAGTTCTGAATTTCAAGGATAGGGCATTTCCTCGACTTTACCACAATTTTACGAGATGAAAAAATACCATGTGGAAATTAATAAGGGGGATTTAATTTTTTTAACTTGTTAATATGAACATGCTATAATTACTCTACATTGTCTATTCCAATTTCATCTTCCCTTTCCCAGCACAATACGCCATAGCAACCAATAAAAACGATAAGGATTATTGAAGCTATTCGAGAGAATTGCCGCGAAAGGCTTAACAGAATTAAATATTCTTCAAAAGCCCAGTTAATATTTCTGAGGAATAAATTGCCAGTTGTGAAGGATTTCAGAATATTGAAGAAGAGGGGTATTAAGAACATGCACTCTAAAACATCTAATTTCTCTTGCCAACAGATCTTCAGGCCTTGCCCGAACCTGTTCGTTCAATCCAGAAAAATCGGCTTTTCGCCTTCAATTAGAGCAGGATTTCATCAAAAAATGATGTTTTTTTCTCTATTTTTCCATCATATTTTTCTCAGGGTGAAAACTCTCAGATTGTTTGTTCCAGCGTTTAACGACACTAATTGCAGCACGTCCAGAACACCACTTTTTATAAAATAAAATTGCAATATGCTTATTATTAGTATTAGTGTCGGTATTAGTATTAGTATTGCTGTTGTTGTTGTAGTTCTTGTTGTTGTTGTTGTTGTTGTTGTTGTTGCTGTTGTTGTTATTATTGCTGCTGTTGTTGTTGTTGTTGTTGTTGTTGTTGTTGTTGTTGTTGTTGTTGTTGTTGATGATGTTGTTATTGTTGTTGTTGTCGTCGTCGTTGTTGTTGCTGTTGAAACTCAAACTGAATAAACCTCTCACGTTTAATTTCGCAGGCACATTGAGTAGAACAGAACTGAGATCAGACCCCGAGGGGCAATCCTGTTCGCTCTACATCTGTAATGAAACCACGAACACGACTGCCTCGTCTAATTACTACACTAGTATTGGAAGCTCTCTCACGTAAAATCAACACTGGCTCTGTTTCATCAAGTCGTTAATAAGGAGCCCATGCATTTTGTTGCTCCCCAGTGACTTAATTGCGACGTCCTGCCGTCGCGTACCGCCATACCAGGCTGGTTCGTTAAAATTGACAAGGGCTTGGCCTTTGACTGACCGAGGAGACTACAAGACTCGTCAGACACGCCTGCTTGTTTTGAAAGCAAGACGGCGGACTGTAGGCGGGCGGTCATGGGTTCAGGACTAGTTCTCGTGATAAAATAATGAAAAACTAATTAGCCAACTTTCGGGGAAGGCTGTTCTTTCGGTGGGTACGTCCGACAACAATGATGCTCCACGTCCTCTCCCGCTAATGAATGGTCGGTACACATTAACCAGATTCACGCCCACATTTCCGAAAGAATGAGAATTAACAACAGTCCTACATTTGTTTTTCTTGGAAAGCACTAACAGCTTACACGTTGATTACTGGTCAAAGGCTTGTTCATATTATAATAGTACCATTTTAATATTAATAAATATTACATTATTTTTGTGTCTGGTTTTTTTTTCCAAGATTCATTGGTGTTTCTTTATTATTTTAATTTCGCACGTAGAAATGCCAAGGATTGAAGACAATGGTAAAAGAGATCATTAGAACACGACTGCAAGTATGTCAGTTGAACTGTGGATGGAACGATTCAAACGAGGAATTCCCCTCCTCCCCCCGCCCTTTCCCCTTACCCTGTTTCCCCATTAAAGGTCAACACTGGTCAGGAGAGGCAGCCATGGATGATGTGATGACTTCCAATGAGTCCCCACAGGTAAACATGCTGCACTAACAAGACTGTCACAGATCGAACTCAACGTCGGGCCCCAAGTCGAAGTCAGTAAATGGATAACAAGAAAGAAAGGAAAACCACATAAATTTAACGACTGGGTGAACAAGTTTGCTTAATCGACTGTCTCTATTCCAAAGTGAAACAAGCTTATGATCACCTTTAGCGATGTTTGACCAGTAATAAGAGTTTAAGTTGTTAGTGTTTTCGTATAAAATAATCTTCAACTAACTGTTGGAAAGGATCTCGAGACGTGCACCATGAATTTAATTTCCATCCTTTATTAAGTCTGAGCGTGAAGTTAATTAATGTAGTACTGACTATCTTTAGCCGAGAAAGATGTGGAGCGTCATTGTTTGTCACACGACCCCGCTGAAAAAAAACTCAGACCACAAGAGAAACATAAGCAAGGAGAAGAAAACCGGAAACACGGAAGCAATACCAGAAGATGCAAGATGGACTAATCATGTGAAAGTATATTGTTATGTGGGAAGTAGTGAAAAAGGTTCGTCGTAATAAATTGCTGTAAGAAATACGTTACTATGATTAGTCTGAAGTAACGCAAAAGAAACGATGGGCATGGGAAAGTGGTTCACTTAGCTGATTAGATTCCAAGCTTTCTACTTGACGTAATCCATCAGAAGAAGAGAAATTGGATCTGTGGGCGGTTTCACTTCCATTCTCACCTCAGGCCCTGACAGCCTACCACGTATATCTTTTTGTAAATGCCATTCTTGTTCTTTTCTCTATGTTTGCTTGTTTTACAGTTGTCTAGTATTGACTTTATACGTCACAACTTTAAATATCTGCTTCTCCCCGTTGTTTCAATTAAGCCAACAGTACTGAAACAGACAAGACAGTTTTCTATGTCATATTATAATGTTATTCCTGATGTCAAATCCAACATCTTCTAACCGTCTCGAGAAAATCTTCGTCATCAAATGAAACAACGGAAGTATTTCTTCAAAAACGTAATAGGAAAAGGCAGTGCTTCAAATAATGAGGACGTCAAAAGACAAAACTGGAACGTTGTTGACTTGATGCGAAACAGCAACAGCAATAACAACAACCACAACAATTATGTCTTTTGATGTCCTCATTATTTGAAGCATTAACTTTTCCTCGTTTTTCTAAATTGCATTCGTTCTTTCTCGGCAGCCCCCATTTTACTATTTCTCTGAAATTATTCTTTGCGGTGCTTTCTACGTTTTTTGTGTAAACTAATTACACAGACTGAAATTAGTGCAATCATTGAACTTCGAAACCTTTTCCAGCTGCCTTGGCCAACAACTCTCAGTAACAATTCTCGGAGATTAATTATTCTGGAAGCTCTTTGTTCTTCGGATTCTGTACCTTTTTAACATTGGATAACGATTTCATGGCAGACAGATTAATCCAATGGCTTGAAGCCAGGGGGTTAACTGCAGCAAACCAGAACAAAGCCATTTATTTCCTACCGGAAATCGGAGAAACGGGAAGTAACCGAGAATACCCCGAGGCTGCAAAAACAACCAAAGTGGGAAAATAAAGGAAGGTAATCTGCCCTCAGACAGAGAGCTCGGTACTTTCACACGTTGTAGAAAGAAAGAAATAAGTACCTCTTCGAAGTGTCGAAGTGGTGTGTTCTCAAGAATGTGTTTGTGCCATTATGTCTTCAAAAATGTGCTTATGTTATAGCATGTCTTCAAGAATGTGTATGTGCAATTACATCTTCAAAAATGTGATCGTCTTACATGTCTTCAGCAGTGCGTTTGTGCTACCATCTCTTCAAAAATGTGATTGTGTTGTATGTCTTCAAGAATGTGTTTGTGCTGTGTGTTAAAAAGCATGCGTTATAACTGTTGTGTTTGAGCTGTCGTGGTGTAAAGAATGTGTTTGTAGGTCTACAATTTGTGTGTTCTGTATGTATGTTTTTAAGAATGAGTTTGTGCAAGATTGGTACGTCTCCAAAAATGTGTTTGCAATAGATATAATTCTACACGTGTTCAAGAAAGTGTTTCTGTTGCTTGTCTTGTGAAATATCTTTGCACTTTACATTTTCAAGATGTGTTTCTGCGGTACTTATTCAAGAGTGTGTTTGTGCTGTCGATTCTCCAAACCCGATTAAGGGTGGCTTTTCATTTGAATGCATAACGGTAGTGTGGTTCACTGTGCAGCTAGAGTTTGGGGTTCAAAATATCAATGTTTTGTCGTCTGCAAAGTCGAGGTCGTGTAGCTGTTGCCATAGTGTCCACTGTATTCCATTTCTTCTTCCTTTGATGGATTCCTTCATGGTCCAGTCAATGACCAGGGTGAAGAGGAAAGGGAAAGAAGGCATCCCTGTCTCACTCCTGTGAAGATATCGAAGGGTTCTGATATTTGGCCTTCGTGAAAGTCTCTGCAGTTTTTTCCTTCGTATGAGAATTTCACTAAGTTGACTATTTTTTCAGGGATTCCGTATTGGCGCATCAGTTTCCACTGTACACTTCGAGCCACACTGTCAAACACGTTTTCAAAGTCGATGAAGTTGATGATTAATGACGAGTTCCATTCCTTTGATTGTTCCACAATAATCCTCAGAATGGCTATCTGGTCTGCACAGGATCTGTTCTTCCTGAATCCAGCTTGTTGGTCCCTCAACTTCCTATCTGTGACATCTTTTATTCTCTTGATGATGATTCTGTAAAAGACTTTTCCTAGTATGGATAGGAGTCCTATTCCTCGGTAGTTATTGCAGTTGCTCAGATCGCCTTTCTTTGGGCGTTGAATGATGTATCCTTCCTTCTATTCATTTGGAATCTTGTCCTCTTTCCAGATCTTGTCAAACAAGCCATGCAGTATCTCCACTGTAGTTGGTACGTTGGCTTTAAGAGCTTCTGGGGGAAAACTGTGTGGCCCTGCTGCCTTCCATGACTTCATTTGGGAGATCGACTTTGCTATTTCTTCCTTTGATGGAGGTCTAGTTTCTATAGGCAGATCAGTTCTTGCTGGTAGGATCTCTGGAGAATTCTCTGGTGCAGGTCTCTTCAAAAGCTGACTGAACTGACTTCTCCATCTGTTAAGTTGCCCCTGTCTATCAAAGATGGGAGTGCCATATAAGTTGTTACTGGTATTGCTGGTTTGCTCCTTTTTCCTGAGAGAGTTTTGGTGATTTGGTGTACTATTCTCATGCTGCTTTCTCTGCCCTTTCTGCTAATTATTCCAAGTAGGTGTTCTTGTCCTTTTGAATGGCCTTCTTAACCTTTCTATTCATTTCTCCATACACCTGTTGTGCCGCCATCGTATCTGCTCTGGTCCTGCTGTTGTTGACTAAAGCCTTCAGTTACTTTCCTTCTACCACCATGTCTAAGGATTCCTGTGTAATCCAGTTTTTATTTTTGTGTGTCTTTGGTCCGAGTTCTTCTTTACACGTAGTTACAAATGCTTCTTTGACTTTCCTCCAATGCTCTTCTATATTTGTCTCCTCTAGGTCTTCTAGTAGTTGGTATCTGTTGCTCAACGCCAATCGGAATTCCTGTTTCTTCTGTTTGTCCTGTAAAACGTTCACTTGAAACCTCAGCCTCTTGCAATCATACACTGGTTCAAACTTCCTCAACTTTAACTTGACAACTGCTAGGAGTATATGGTGGTCTGAAGCTGCATCTGCTCTCCTCATCACTCGGACATCTCTAAGCGAGCGGCGAAACTTGCACGATATACAGAAATGGTCTATCTAGTTTTCTGTTCTTCCGTCCGGTGATACCCATGTGACTCTATCACCTGTTCACAGTTGTTGTTGTTGTTGTTGTTGTTGTTGCTGTTGTTATTTCCAACCTTGGCGTTCACGTCGCTCATCATTATGCTGACATCTTTCTTTGGAAGTTTGTCCATCATATCCTGTAGTTTGTCACAGAAGTTGTCTTTGTCCTCATCGGTAGCGTCATTTCTCGGGGCATAAACTTGTACGATGTTCATGTTGATTCTTTTCTTCTTTGTTGTAAATGAAGCCCTCAGTATCCTTGGCCCAAGTGCCTCTCATCCTCAAATGTTTTCTGGGCTCTCTTGTTCAATATGACTGCTACTCCATCTCTTTGCATCCCTCTGTCTTCATATTCTGACGAGACCATGAATTCACCTGTCCTAGCCCTCCTTAGTCCAGCTTGGCTCCAGTGGGTCTCGCTGATTCCCAGTATATCAAGACGGTATTTCTGCATTTCCTTCGTGACTTGTGCAGTCTTCCCAGCCGCATATAGGGTCCTAAAGTTCTACGAACCAATCCGAGATCCTTGTTCGAAGATGGAGGCATCTACTCAGCGGCGTCCTTGCGGCTTTGACCGTTGGGCATCATTCGATTCCTGTCGGAAACCCCATCTTCTCCCAAGACTTGAATGTTATTATTTTCTCTTCTATGCTTTTTGTAACAATGGTTGTTTTTACAGAATAGGGGTGTTAACCCTAAGTCCAGCCCCCAACTTGGAGGACCAGGAGGCTCAGTATCGGGAGCCATCACCTGTTTGGTCTTTTATTCGCCTCATACGATCAGGCAGACGTACGGTGGGAGCCATTCTTCTCGACACCCCTCTATACATGGTGGGACCGATACACATGGCAGAGGATAATCCCAGCTTCAAGAGGCATATTCGAGCTTGTCCTGGGAGATACAGTGAACACCTGGAATAAATAATAAATGTCTGATCACCAAGTGCCTTTGCTGTGTTTACCCGACGATGTCGGTCCGTAAGGCTGATCCATAATAAAGAAACATTATACAGATCTAAGCTAACATTTTTCGATATTGATATAAAATGACGGATTTATTGTTCTTTGAACTGGCCCTGGTTTTTAACGTACATTTTATATGAAACAGAAGATTGCCGTCCTCACGAATGTGACCAAGAATCTTAATAGGTCACAACAGGCATGAATATCATTACTGTGAAGAGATTTTGAATATTTTGTTAAAGATATTAATTAAATATATCTAGTAATTCTCCCAAAACACCTGCACATTTCTAAATCGTAGTTTGTTACACCAGACTTTAAAGTATTAGACTTTCTTGTAATAACAATAACACTTCATTTCAAGTAATCATTATAGCCAGAGAGCATACAGCATCGTGGTGAGGAAAAACTACAAAAAGGAGAAAAGAACAATGAAAAAAAATAAGACTGTAAATTGAAAAAGAAATATAATTACAGCAACCAACATCAAGGGCAAAAACTAACAGTAAAGATAAAAGAAAATGTTTCCGCTATTTTTTTTTTTAAGAAATAAGTCATGACGTACTTTGTTGCCGTCATGTAATCAGACTCTTACGGAATCCAGAGAATGTTGCTGCAGGAAAAAATATGTTTAAATGTCACAGGGTATTAAGTTTGCGCTTGAGTTTGATTTTAGATCCTTATCTTTTTCAGCAGATCACAGACTTGGTTCTAGATCAGAAGTCTGGCTTATGAAGGATCTAATGTTGTTTTCGAGGCGGCGTAAAATTGGGTCAGTTGGTTTTGATCTCGTGACATTTCACTATGAATAATAATCACACGACTGAATCAAGAATTCTGTAGGTTGTCATTTCATAACAAAGATTTCGTTTTATGTGCCCCTGTCTTGGTGATTCAATTAGTAAGTTTAAACTTAAGACTCATATTGTTGTCGTAGGCCTTGGAAGCCGATGAAAATCCTCAAAGGACTCGCAGTACGAATCTTCCCTTGCCCCAATCTCCAAACCGTGTAATTGAGTTTTCGTTGTTTTCGACTGGGGAACTACAGTGAGCGTCCTCTCCGTGTCTGGCTTTTTCAAAACAAGACACCGTGTCTGACGAGTCCAGTGGTAGTGCTGGTCAGTCAGGGGTCACTCGAAATTGCCAATTTGGCGAACGAAGCGGATCTCGCTGGACCATTGCGATAGAATAGACTTCACAATCACATCATTGGAAACAGCAGTTGTCCAAAATACACACCTGTTATTGACAACTTTGTTAAATAGCGTTTCCGTTGAATTGGTGCGTGACATTTCCCCTGACTGCATTATGAGTCGAGACCGCTGTTTTTCCTTTCGTTTTATGACAGATGGAATGATAACGATTAAGGCTGGTCACATACGATCAGACTTCTCCACACATAGTACTTTTCTCAAGTTAACCTATTTCTAAGGCAGTTTCGAAGTTCGGTTTATTTCATGTGCACAGTCTATAAAATCATCGGTCTTTGGAAAAAGTAGGAACAAAAGAGCTTGTAGACGTGATCAAAATGTGCCCTGATCTCAAAACCAGTAAAGCCCTTACACCAATGTGTTACCTGCTGGTGTCTTCAAGCCGTAATTCTCAGACTTTCTTTTATTCTCCTGCTCCAGTCCTCAAACTTTGGGGTAGTTTGGGGTGATATAAGCAATATTAAATTTACCTTGAACGTCTATCATGAAGCAGGTAGTCTCTCTGAGTGATGACTTGTCCGAGTCCAGTGTCTCTGTTACTGTAGTGCTACACCATCTTTTGGGTGTTACTGACACCGTGCATCTTATATGACTTGATTGTTTGCTAACAGAAGTCCGTTCAGCACTTCAAATTTTGGGGTCTTATAAGTGTTTTGCACATACATAATAAAGTGCAGGTGGTACATCGCTAAACTTTGTCTAACCTCAGACGTCACTGGGAAGCAATACGACAATCCAGTAGGGTATGCACTATTCTTTTTCCTGCTGCTACACACGATTTAGACGTTGTCCACAAGACAGCTTTCGACAACAAAGTCACATGAGTGCTCTCATCGCTGAGGACACAAATTTCGTCATTGTCGAATACCGATGGACTACCAACGACAAAAGGTTATCGTTCTTCAAATGGGTCTCTCAAAGTGTGTAAGATACAATATATCGAACTTTAAAAAATTGTCTGGAAGCTAATTACGAGTTGGATTTCTCTGCTGAAATCGAGTGTCATTCAGCTTCACCGACAAAGCCATTGGATAAGTGCATCGTTTACATTTCCCGGCGCCCTATCACAAAGGTAAGTTCTGCTCTTGAATCTTAACATATTATTTCCCAAGGGGAGTCATTCTTCAGGTCGTCGTAGCCTTGTTCCCACTTCCCTTCTTTAATGCACGACGATAGTCTTCTGCCTGGGACTCTCCTCTCTTCTCGGGCGTTTTGGAAGATGTTTATCAGCCGTTTTATTTCTCATTCACCACAGGAGGATAGTGTCAATGTGTTATATCTCGTTTATCAGAGAATACTAACATGAACACGCTGACTTTCCAAAATACCTCACGAATTGAGCCAAACACTAACATGGGTATTTCAGGTGTCGTGTTAATGGAAGTTTTGCGATTGCCTGAGCCTCAAGAAGAAATTTAGAGTATATTTTGTGACCATGAGTCCCACTGTGTTAAAAAAAATCCTTCCCCTAACCGTAGATAGGTACGTGTAATCCCAGGTAAAAAGCAGAAACGTTTACCATTGACCTATCGTGTTATCATGCCAAAGCCAAAAGATAAACAGTTGAGCAATGGAATGCCATATGGAATCACAGATTTCGGCATAATATTATGTCTGTGTTCAGCTCAAGGTTTCCATTCCTTTTTTGGATCATATTCTTATTGGTAGATCTATAGGATAGTCTCATTCTTTCAAATCTCAATATAATGTCATTATTGCCGAGCGATCGTTTTGAGGTTTATACGGATTTTTTTCTAGTTATCCTTTGAATGTGAAGTCTGTTTCTTGGGGGCTCCAAAAATGACAAGCTAACAAGCAACTTTGCTTTGGTTCTCGTGTAACGCACAGCTTTATTCTGAAAACATGAACGCTGTCTCCATACGCATCATGCGAACACAGAAAAGTATATTCAAAATGAGACCATTTGACGATTATTAAGTTGCGTTGAATTTGCACTCTGAATTAATACCTGAATTACCGGTTTGAGAATTGCTGTAAGAAGTGGGAAGAAAACAGGTTTAAGAAGAGTTAACAGTTAAAATGTCGCTAAGAAACAGAGGTATGGATTAGTTTTACGCAGGACAGGCAAATGGGAATGAAAATTAATAATATATGAGACTTCCGTGATTGTATTTTGACAAGATTATTAAGTTGATTTTTGAAAATAACGCCCGCCTAATGGCTACATTAACATGCTTACATTACACTCCAAAGTCAGAAACCGAGAAGGCAAACTTTCTGATTTTTGACTACCTGATCTCAGACGATTTTTTCAGGCCAGCCACGATCTGAGGAAGCTCAATCTATAAAAGTTGCGGCCTCCAGGAAACTAAAGTAGTAACGATGCTAGGAATTTTGAACGATCAGCCATCGCTAGTGATGTGACTGGAAAACCAATTGCAGCAACCGCTGATTTGTCAGTTAATTTGATTGGACGAACGGGTGGGTTCAAAGTGAGAGAGATGATTCAATTGGCCCAGGGCAGCGGTTCATCTCTCGCTTGATTACTCACAACTAGTTGAGTTATGTAGGGGAGCCATCAATGACCGGGGAGAGGTCCATTCTATTACGTAATTAGATTTATTCTCTATGATGCCTTTTGAGGTAATTTTGAAAGAATCTCTGAGGAGTTGTCCCCAATGCAGTCCAAGAGCTGGGTATGAATTCCAAGCATGCGATCACAATGTAAACTAGAAACTGAGCATTCTCGCATTTGAGCTGGTATGCAACAGACTCATAGTATCGAAAAGTTGAGATCTCCTCCTTCTTATCCGCGCCCTCCTCTTCCTCTCCCCCTCCTCGCTCTCCTCCTACTCCCTTTACTACCTACCTGCCTTCGTCTTCTTCTTCTTCTTCTTCTTTTTCTTCTTCTTCTTCTTCTTCTTCTTCTTCTTCTTCTTCTTCTTCTTCTTCTTC
>JBDFRD010214659.1:0-11538 GCA_039654405.1 Bullina lineata | reverse complement strand
TGGACAGGTTTCCGTTTTATACAGATCAAATATATAGGAATTAATCACGGGGGGAAAAATAAGATTCCGTCTCGGCATGTTTCCGTCTTAGACAGCATTCCGTCTAGGCAGGTGTGACTGTACTAGATGCGATATAAACAGCTATGCATGCGGCCCCTATATTACCTGTTTGACCATTTATATCCCAGAAGTGCTTTAGCTAAAAAATATCATGAATAAAAATCTTACTTTCTTCTCTGTAAAATGGCATCAGTCTTCTCCTTCAGGTCTTTGATTTTGGCCATTTGTTTTTCCTCACTCATTTTAAAAGAAACATAGTCTTGGGGAGGTGG
The DNA here is from genome assembly GCA_039654405.1 of Bullina lineata. Lineage (NCBI taxonomy): Eukaryota > Metazoa > Mollusca > Gastropoda > Bullinidae > Bullina > Bullina lineata. The sequence continues at coordinate 11,206 of JBDFRD010214659.1, read as the reverse complement.
AGATGGGTAGTGATTGACTCGCCATGCCAAGTTGCTCTTTTTCTTCTTCCTGAAACAAAGATAAAGGACGATGAGTAGAACAATACTTATACAATTGAGACATTTCCTCTCCTTCTTGACGTGTACCTTCCTCTTCATGGTAATTCAAAACATACTTATTTTCTTTTAAAAGTGAACAATTCGTTTTCTTTTAACACACATACAAAAAAATAAAAGGAAAATTGCTGTCATAATTAGAGCTATTTTTAAATTCCTATTCAGCTCAACTTCTAAACCAGTACCGTAGTGAGATTAAACAAATATAACCATAAAAACATCCATATTGGCTAATTAGTGGTGAAAATTAATGCAATGGTCAATGTTTTCAAGGGAAAATTGATTATTTGTTAGGATAATTACTTTGAGACATAGGTGAGCAAGCGGGCCTATAGGACAAAAATTAAGAAAATATCTTTTAATGATTTGGAGATGTGGCCTAAACATAGGAACCGTTTTGAAGTGAACTCTGAGAATTCTTAGACTAGAGTCTAGCAATAGATAAATTTGATTAAAAAAATTATTCTTTTGTGAAGTCCCACGACAGCCTGAATTTTTCACAAGAAACAAAGTGGAGAACAGACTGTGCAAATCACATAATATTTCATAAAAGAAAGTGCTGGAAACACACCGAAATTTTCCCTGAAAATGATGCAACCATAGCACTATTTTAAATAATGGGGAAAAAGTGATTCTATAAATGTAACATAAATGAAAAAAATTTTATATCAAAACCAAACTCATTTTGCAAAGACCCTTCAGATGGAACAAATTCATGAATAGATAACAGGGACAAGCAATGGAAAAGATATAAAGTTTTTGTCATTAAATGAAACTGAAATCAAAGAATTAATGCATAAAACATTCATAAAGACTGATTTTTAAATCAATATAACAGAATTTTATTGAGGTTCATTTCTTAGACGGCACAAAACAATCTTTAACCTGGCCAACTCAATAAGAAATCTAAAATATGAGTATGCTTCTCACACTAATCACAGTTTAGTATGTTTGATATCCGGATTTCAGTGCTTTTTTGAAAAATTGTACAATGTTTCGAGCAGTTTGTGATGAAGTTTTAGACTTTCTTGGTGCTTTCTTAATATGAAGGTAGTTGAAGGAGACAGCCATTTGAAAGTATTTTTGACTGTAAGGGCTGGAAATAGAGAAATAGAATCAGTCAGAGTGGAGGCTGAGGCTTTATGAATGAGGAAGCATTAAATCTTATCCAATTGAGACTGAACATCAATCAATTTTTTTTTACAAATATATGTATACCTTCTGAATCTCTCTTTCATTTGAAACGTTTGCTCCTGCAATTAATGGCTCACATAAGTAGTAGAAATGTAGAAAATATTGAAGATCGCAACAAACGGCACATTGTTTTTTGAAGTTGCTTAGAAAAAAAAAAGAAACGTAAGACCCCTTGTAAAGTATTTCTTGTTTGTGTCTCCAAGGAGCCCTCTTTAGTGTCTATTCTTTTTTGGTCACTTCATGTCAACAACACAGTTACTAAGGAAAAGAAGAGCTTAATACAAACAACAAGAGGACATTAAATTATTTACGGTTGAACAACTCCCATGGCTCCTGCTTTTTTCAGTTTCTGAATATGCTGAACTTTGTTCTCCGTGTAGCTAGTTGGCTGGTGAAGCTCGGCTGACTGCGTGCCAAACATTTCGTGATTGGGGTCGATGTCTTTTGAACTACTTTCAGCTGAACGAGGCTTATGCAAATACTCCCTTCGCTTGGCAAGGTCCATCATGCTAGCAGTAGTGTTCCAATCGTCTGAGCTTGCACTCACACGCTCATAACCGTCAGACACATCTTGACTCAAGTTTAAATCTGGTTGGCAAGAACAGACAAGAAAACTTACTTCTTTTTTGTTTGAACAACATGACATTGTTTTTACTGACCTAATTCTAAGAATATTAATACAGAACTATTCTGTGATTAGAATTGATTGTGATCAGCTTTATCTGTGATCACAAGTTAAGCTGACCAATTGAGCTTAAATTAGGGGGAAAAATAGCTCAGTCAGTAAGGCTTTCCCTTTCTGAGCAAATGGGTCGAAGTTCGACTCTCATGAATGGCAAGATTTTTTTCTTTCAACCTGTTGATCTTTGTTCACCCTGGCTCCAACTGGGTAGTGCGGAGACTGAATGCTGTTGGAGATGAGCTATAAAATCAGAGATCCTGTGTGCGCGTTACACACATTAAAAATCTCTTGACAGTCTAAAATCATACAAGAGTAAACAAGTGCCGTTGTCCGGACGAAATTTCTAAATTTCACAATTCTACCCATGAATGTTTTACTCTCTTTCTGTAGGTCAGACTAGTTCGAAATGTATTGACCATGTCTTTCCTTTGAAATAAAACTGGAATGACCGAGAGAGTAACATCGCCTCTGGGCAAAGCATCGTTTCTAAGAGGCTGTCCAGGCAAAGCAGCACTATAACTGCTTCGATTGCCTGTAAAAGACGAAAGACCATAGACATAGAATCTTACATTCTGACCCCAATGGGAATATCTTTGTCAGATAACCTATGGCCCGCTTATAATTATTCACCTAGATCTGCCATCTGGGCTGTGTTTTTGGCTGCCATCATTTCTTGCAGGAAGGCCAAAATGCGTTGCGTGCCTTTATCGATGATCTCCTGTGGTGGAAAGTCTAGAGGATTGCCCTTGATATTCAGTCCATGCAAACTCTTGACTAGACCTGTGTTAGAAGGATAAGAAAGAGATAATAATGACTGTTGGTTTTTCTAGTACTTTGTTATCACTTTTTGTCCCTACAACCGCACATATTCTGCTCGAGTTACCAGAAAATATTACAAAAAAGAGAATGTTTTCTTTGGTCATTGTGAGTAGTGTTGTGGAAATTGTATTATTTGCTTGTAGTGATGCACCAATTCACGGGTGCACACACCAACTCACGGGTGCAGGCACCTCGTCGCTTGAACATTAAAGCGTCTTATCGCATTGACATTAGGCAGAAGGCAAGAGGTGGTAGGACGTGCAGGACAGTGTTGTCATTTTTAGTGCATGTGACTGCAAGTTTTATCATTACCCTGTATTGAAATACATTAGTTATGCTCCTTACTTGCTCGGCTGATTTATACTTGAACGAGTTAATGTCACGTTGTGTCTCAAGGCAAGAGGTCGTAGGACAGTGTTGTCATTTTTAGTGCATGTGATTTCAAGTTTTTGGCATTACGTAGCAAGCGTCAAATATCAACAAGCCTGCCAAATATAAAGTTCTAAGGAAAGAATTACCTCTTTGCCAAAGTGGAACGGTTAACATAAGTCATTATAACTGCTTATCAGCAGTTTGACAGCTGCTAATTCTTCACCAAGCATATAATTTACATATCTGGGGTGTGTGATAACCTCGTATCTGAAAAAAGTAGTTGTGAGCTGCGAAAAATTACTTTCACAATTATTTAAGGACAGAATTTTAATTTTTAACAGTAATAAATTTCTAAGCTTGTAAAGTCTCAGGTATTGAAAGTGTTTGAAAATTGTTGTCTTTATGCTCTTAATTTTTTACAATTTTTAATCTTATTCAATATTTCCTTTTGAAAAAAAGTTTTTCCTCTCTCATACTGAAATCTAAACAGTTCACTTTCCTGAATTTTCCTGCTGAATCAAGGTTTTTTTTTATTGCCTTTGGAAAATAATATTAGACTTAAGATATAATAATTTTCGTAGATTTTGCTTTCACAGGTACAGGTACTGAAAGCTTCTATGCCCCACTGAAGCATATTAAAGTAAATATTCACAGAATATAAAAATTCTTCCATTTTATAATTTCGATGTGATCTAATCGGTCATTGCATGGTCTACTTTTAACTTACGTTATGATCTATTCAAATTCCCATACCTAACTCCAACGGAAGATTACGAAGACTATTTCCTTCCAGCAGGAGGTTACGAAGACATTTGTGGTTGGCAAGGAAAGCAGAGGGAATCCTGCTCAAATAGTTGTTCCGAAGATCAAGCCATCTCAAGCAGGGAAAACATTTGAAAAATTCATCAGGAAGATAAGCAATTTCGTTGCCCTCCAAGTACATGAACTGTGAATGAGCAATAAGCAAAAATCAATGCAAGAAATGATAATAACTCCAAGTTTTACTTCACATGTATGCATGATCAGACTAGTTAATTGTAATTACACATTCATGTTTAGTTTCCATGCTAATGTCAAGTAGATCTACTTACTTTTATCGTATTCCAGCATATATCACTGAATATGGTCATACTTTTGTAAATCTTTCAGAAGAGAGGACTTTCTTTTTTATAGGAAGACAGCATGTAAAATTAAATCAAATGTTGAAAGCTTTAAAACAAGAAATAACAGCCTGGTCAACTGAGTATATATTGAGTCCTCAGGCTGCTCAAAGTTTTGATAGGAGCCCAACAAAGAAGTAGCCTATAATTTTAAAACATTAATAAAGATGTTTAATTTTATTCGTTTACATTTTAATGGAATTAACACCGGTCACACTTTCATTCCATTATTCATTACACAGTCACTCCACCCAATAATACACAGAGACTAGATCTAGATTTAGACAGTAACAAAAGAAACTCACTTCTAAATGGCTCAGCTCTAGGAGTGGCTCAGGAACTGCTTGAAGTTTCTTATTGCTCAAATCAAGAGATGTTGAAGCAGATGACTTTGTTGATTCAATAATTCGAGCTATTTCTGCCTGTTGTTTCCTCGTTTTTGCATATAATTCGTCAGCAGGCGTTTCACCACTGTCACTAACTTCAGAGGTAGAATCTTGAGACTCAGATAAGTCTGCAATTTCTGCATCAGCACCATCACCTTCACTTTCTACAAATGATGCTTCCCTTAAACTGTTGACAACTCCCTCAATTCGCTTGCCATTTTCATTTTCTACATCATTACCAATTTCTGTTTTTGATTCCACTTGTATATCGTCGCACTCATTCCCCTCGTTATCGTTGTTGTCATTAATATTGTATTGACTGCCGACATGACCCTTACTACTACGATCCAAAGATTCTTCGTCGTCATCCCATTGCTCGACCTCGTCAAGATGATGCGTGATGAGTTCTTCCTCCATGTTTATAAATTAAGAACAGTGGTGCAGAAATAAAAAAATAACAGCATCAGTTGCAGATCTTAGCATGATAGCCTTCGTGCTGGGACACGACGCTACCTGCTATATTTACAAGCCGCCATATTGGTAAGCAAATGACCGTTGTCGAAATCGCTATGACAATTACAGTCACGTGATAAAAACTTCCGCCATGTGCGAATCTAAAAATATACACTCATGTCACGTGCTAAAGGAAAATCGATAGTGAGTGGCGGTGCGTGAGTGAAACTGAGAACTGGGTGAGCGAGAGCAGAGGCACGAAGGCCATGCGTGGAATCATGTCGTATTCTTTTTACCTCTCACTCCAAGCGTACTCAACGTTCGCACAGAAGATTTATTTTTCGTGTTTAAAACTCGAATTTGTACCATGTACGTAAAAAGTCACCTGTTATTTTCGAAAATGCGCTTTTTCCTCCCGCACTGTAGATCTAATTGCAAGCTGCAAACGGCATAGATCTAGAAAGATAACTGCATCAGCTGAAAACACTTTCTGATCTTGATGTTGACCTTGGACGTTGTCATCACTCTTTTACGTGTGTTAAATATCGATTCGCAGGATTTGTTCCACTCCCATTTTATGTTATTTTACCTTTTTTTTTTTGCTTTTACCCGCAAGCGACACCCTACGTATGTTCACTGCTTGAAACAAAAGTTCACGAACTGACCTCAACGAGTCATAAACACAAGCCAACCAGACAGACCGCGATTTCACGCCTACTCACAGACGGAGTTAGAAACTTGATTTTGATAAGCAGGGAAGCTTTTCTTTTATTATAAAGTCCATAAAACGATACTTTGAGCGTTTTACTAATCTGTAGATCTAGATCTTAAAAAATTAAATTAAATTTAAAAAAAATGCCGTGGAAATTGCTGAGACCGTATGCAGCTTTCGGTTAAATATCCCATTCAAGTCATCGCAGCTCAGGAATCCGGTGGCGTCTGATAACGAAGCCACCCAGCCTTGAAGTTCATCTGCGTGGGCCTTGTTGGTGCTTGACGGACCATATTTCCTGGAATTATATTGACGTAAGATTACTTGTGTTTTGAAAACCATATTTCTTGGAACTACATTGCTGTAGGATACGTTGTTCTTGGTAAACTTTATTTCTTGGAACTGCATTTGCTCAAAGCTCAGGTGTGCTTAAAAATCCACTTTTCTTGGAACTGCGCTATAGACTATTGAGCTGACAGAAACAATATTTCTTGGAATTGCATTGAAATACATTGCATTGAGCGTGTGATCGCGACCTTGACACATTTCTTAGTATTGTGTGTCAGCCTCCATCCTCCCACCCCTCCCACGTGCTTTGTTGACGTTGTGGTGGCGGATGGTGACAGGGGTCACTCCGTGGCTGAGGAAATCGTCAAAATTGGCTGCACAATGGGTACCAGTCACTCTTCTAAGAGTGACGTTCAGGATGTGTCAGGCAAAGGTGAGTTAGACCCTCTCGAGCTCTGTTCTCCCTCACAACCTCTTTGTCAGCATACGTTACACACGTTCGTTATGCAAAGCTTTCCCCCAAAGAATAAACAAACACGCAAGCCACGCCCACGTATTGCCATGTAGAGAGAACTGAACTCACGTAAAATTTATCCTTACATTTTTACCTTCAATTCAACCTTTGTCTCCTGAGTTTCGATCCACATTTTACAGCACTCGACCCACACACATTAAAAAAAAAGCCTACACGTGCATGTGCACACAGGCACAGGCACACACACACACTACGCTATATTATGTGTGGTATCTATGACCAAAGATACGAAAACAATTCCTCTAGTATCTTTGCAATGATACACACGAACTTGCTCTCAATCAAATCCCTCAATTCTCCATCCCCTATAAAAGCAATGGAAAGGCAGAAACAAAAACATTTAAACTGCCCCAAGGCTCTTCTGCTCAAAATTGCGCACCGTGATTTCTCGTGAAGAAAAACATAGGTTCACCGTCTCTACTTCAATGTTGAAGTCTGTCCAAAAACTCATCAGCCATGAAAAATGCAAAACGTCGATAACACGGTTTTTCTCGCTCGAAATGTCTACTTACGTCCAAATCGGTTTCTGTCAGCACCATTGGTACGAATTAAATAAACGTATTGAAATATTAACAATGTCAGGAGGCTAAACTGTGGTCCACATGCAACAACAGCGACACAGACATTATTAATATTATTAATACATGTACAAATAATTCAGTAAAAGTCAAAATTACTCAGAAATACATGTCATGTGTTCTATGACTCTTCATCTGCAGCTGAAGTTCACAGGGACAATTTTCCTTGCTGTTGTTCTTGTTATTGTTATCGATCTTCTTCTTCTCCTCCTTCTCCTCCTCCTCCTCCTCCTCCTCCTCCTCCTCTTTCTCCTCCTCCTATCCTCCTCCACCTCCTTCAAATGCAAAGATACATCGAAACATCCTCAAACTGGATCGAGCTGCCATCATGTTTGATGACTTCCCTTGGGACCAAATGGAGAAACGTTGCATTTTGGCGATGACGTGAGTGTGAATTTGAGTTGAATTTTAACTCCCTCTGCTTTATGCCCAAAACAAATGGATAAAAGCTGGAGCGAAGCTGAAAAATACTAGATCTAAGTGGAGCTTTCCCGAAGAATACAAAGACAAACCAACGCTTGGCATTTCAGTACCGGTCATTTCAGGAAGTGGTAGATTTCAGGATAAGCTAAGCTGCAGTTTACCCTTTGTGGAGGGGTGTCGCAAAGAATTGCTCCCATCGTATGTTTGCGTGGTCGTATGAGGCGACTAAAAGACCAAACAGGTGGTGGCTCCCGATACTGAGCCATCTGGTCCTCCAGGTTGGGGTTTGGACATAGAGTTAACACCTCTATTCTGTAAAAATAATTGTCGTTACAAAGATGCATAAAAGAGAAAATCATAACATTCAAATATTGGGAGAAGATGGAGTTTCTGACAAGGATCGAATGATGCCCAACGGTCAAAACCGCAAGGACGCCGCTGACCAGATGCCTCCATCTTCGAACAATGATCTCCGGATTGTTCGTGGAACGTTTTAGGACCCAATACGAGGCTGGAAAGACTGCACAAGTCACACAAGAAATGCAGAAGTACCGTCTTGATATATTGGGAATCAGTGAGAACCACTGGAGCCAAGCTGGACAAAGGAGGACTAGGCCTAACCCGAAGCGTACATAGGTACGCTTCGGCCTAACCCCATATAGGACAGGTGAGTCGTTGGTCTACTCAGGACATGAAGACACAGGGATGCATAGAGAGACCAGAAAACATTCAAAGGCACATGGGCCGAGGATACTGAGGGCTTCATTTATAAGAAAACAAAGAAGAAAGGAATCAATATGAACATCTTACAAGTTTATGCCCCGACAAATGACGCTACTGATGAGGACAAAGACAACTTCTATGACAAAGTACGGATGTGATGGACAAACTTCCAAAGAAAGATGCCCATTATGGTGGGCGATGTGAATGCCAAGGTTGGAAAGACAACAGCTACGAACAGGTGATGGGAACACATGGGCTAGGTGAGGCAAACGACAATAAAGAGAGGTTTGTGAACCTGTGCGCCAATAACAGTATGGTGATAGGTGGAACAATATTCCCACATAAGCGGATACACAAAGTCACATGGGCATGGGTATCACCGGATGAAAGAACAGAAAACTAGATAAACCATTTCTGCATATCTTGTTAGTAAATACAGACCTATTGCAGACACTGTTGAAAGCAAACAGAAACGCGTCTTTCCACTTCCAAATATTTATTCACTCTGGTCAACCTTTCGTCAAGCCCACACGAACTTGTGTTACAGTAAATATTCTATTATATGGTACGGTACACCATTTCTCAACACTCCCCACTTTGGGTATGTTAATAACCAACACTTCAAAGAAAGGAAGATTTTCTGTTCTCAACAGAGATACACTTAATATTTAAAAATACTAACCATGAAAAATGAGAATACATTGCTTCGAGAATTGCTGCTTTGAAATGAATCTGAGTTGGCATTCAGGAACTGATGTGTTGGAGAGAGAGAGCGAGAGAGAGGGGGTGGGGAGAGAAAGAGAGAGAGAGGGGGGGGAGAAAGACAGAGAGAGGGGGGGGTGGGGAGGGAGAGAAAGAGAGAGAGAAGGGGGGGGGGTTAACAAAATCATTTTCAAAAACCTCTGGCTGATCAATGGTGGGTACCATTAAACGAAGCAAAACCTTCCTACCCCGAGAATTCAAGGCCAGGAAAGCTCTGCGACAAAATGAATCTTTGTTTGGTTTGAAGGACAATTAATTGTGTTCATTAATGTCAATTAATTTAGATTAAGTCTAGTCAAAATGAATAACGTGGATCTGTCATATCAATCACAAATTTAAGTTACCGCTGATTTATGATGATCGCATCAGAAATCGTGGGGTATGTGAGACCCATACCATTGTATAGCAATTTACTTGGCCCATCGCATCAGTACATCGTGGGGTATTTGAGACCGATACCAATGAATAGCAATTTTTTTATTTATTTGGACTACGCATCAGTATATGTTTTGGGTGACCATAATTTTAGTAGTAAATCTACATGTATCGTGATGTACGACACCATAACTTCATCTGGCACCAGTGTGCTGAGAACGTGGGCTTAGTGTGCTTGTGTGTTATATACGGTACATTTTTCTTGGCGCGACAATGGAAACGGCAATGGAGCAGTTGAGAGAGACATAATTAGATCTATATCTATCTATTATAAAAAAAAAATCTTTATTTCCGTTGCAAAAGGCTCCGTAGCGACGCACCAACTCATGGGTGCACGCACCAACTCACGGGTGCGCACCTCTCAATCCATCAATGTACGCATCCGTTCCGTTCGTAGAACGGGGAATTATGCTTGTCTATTCAAAGAATCTTACATGGTTTAATTCATTGCGCCTTTAGCCTGTAATATAGGCCTTCGTCTTTATCTTGTTATATCAAGGCGTAACGCGGGATCATTAGCTGTTGTTACGGATACGGAGAGTGATAGTCTTACTAAAATCAAAAAATCACTTCCAGAAAGAGAGTTTAACGGTTGATAGGATGGGGACATATTCGACTCAACGGGATAAGCAGTGGGTACGGTATGACAAACCCAAACCCATCCATCCTACCCACTCCTCCCCAAACCCCCATTTTCGTCCCACCCTGAGTCGACAAAGGTAAGAATAAAATGTAGCCCAATGTTTTCAGCACAATACATGAAGAGACAAACGAATACTTTTATTGTGTTCTCAACTCGAAAGTCAACGCAAATAGCTTGGTTTCCGCATTTGCAGATTTAGTCCAGAGTAGATCTAAGTAAAGTTCCTTCAAGGCCTATGAGAGCCATAAAACAGGAGCATATAATCCCAGTTTCGGAACCAGATGTTTTTCCACATCTTCTCCTACATCTTGGTAGGACGCTTGTCTGCCCCATCTGCGCCTGGGTGGGGCGACAACAAATGGCGAAAACGTCTTTCCCAATGGCACAACACGGTCATCCAACTATTCGGCCACCGCGCCACCAAAAGTCTGGGAGCACATTGCCATTCCATCACATGGTTTGGCTTGTGTATTTCTGTGACCTTGAGAGCTATGCCAGGTAGGGTTACCCGTGCTGGACAGGTTGAAGGGTAGAGATCAGACGAAGCGCAACCACCTCTCCCGGAGGTTAAATGGTTAGTGCCGGGTTAACTTCCCTGCTCACCCTGTGGTATTGTGTGTAGTAAAGAATATTACCAACGTGACTCTGCGTGTCTTAAAAGGCGACTAAAAGATGCAATAGGCTGGTTATCCCGAAAAGAGGCCCCCTAATGGGGTTTAGCTCAGGGCTAACAACCCTGACTTGTAAAAAAAATCAATCGTTACAGAAACAGCAACAAGGCAAATCATACCGACTCGGTCGTCGCACGGGTCAAAAAGGAACGCGCCTTCTGCCTTTCACCAGGACGGAGGTGACCTGAGGGTGGCACAAAGGCCAAGAACAACATGGAGAAGGACAGTGGAAGGTGAAATGAAGGCCATGGGACAAACATGGGGATCCTTAATA
>JBDFRD010214549.1:0-11540 GCA_039654405.1 Bullina lineata | reverse complement strand
ACTCAGACATGCCAACCCCATTTGAGGCTTGGAGTAATCACGAGTTAAACACAATAAAATGAGGACCAAAAAGAGTAATTTTACCGCATACATGGTAACGCCAGAGAAAGAAGAACGCAAAGGCATTGAGATTTAAAAGCATATGTATCCTCGCCATAATTTGGCCGTAACTGCCCACAAAAACCTTAATTTCTGATGGTGATCCCGTGAAGTTGGCATGTCTGCAGACTAGCACTGCCTGAGAATAACCACTCAGACTAAATACAAGCTTATGTAACATTATTTCACCTCAGCAAAAATCCAGACCCAGGAATGTAGGTCAGGTTAAAAAACAATTCCACAAGTTTGCTCCAAGCAAACTGGAACATTCGGTTTTTCGATAGGCTGTTGCTTCATCAATGTCTGCGGCTACTAGCATGACATGTGTCATAACCTGACCTTTGACACAAACACACAGCTGTACTGTCAGTGTCATTAATTTAATGAATGCCTTGCGAACACACCTGACTTTTCAGCCCGGAAACAATGTCGACTGTATATCTGAAAGTGCAACATAGGGCATTGCAATGGACACCACAAGGGAAAAGAAAAAGGGGCAGACCCAAAAGAGACGTGGAGAGGTAGCACTGAGCATGAGCCACAAGCCAGCCTTACAAAGGTCTCATGGAGAATAAAATGGAATCGGCGTGAACCGTCACAGGATATATCTAATACCACCCTGTGTGGAGGGATGTCGCAAAGAATTGCTCCCACCGTATGTCTGCGTGATCGTATGAGGCGACTAAAAGACCAAATAGGTGGCGGCTCCTGATACTGAGCTTCCTGGTCCTCCAGGTTGAAGCATAGACATAGGGTTAACACCCCTATTCTGTAAAAATAACCATTGTTACAAAAACGCATAGAAGTTGCTAGTATGAGGAAAAAAAAAAGACACCATGAAATAATTAAAATGATACTTTCAAACTTCTCAGTAATGCATAACCAGCATCTGATCTCGCACAACCTCCCTGAAATAATCACAAGAAAATAAAATTTCATGTCAACACAACAAAAAGTATCATCATATATATAATTTATATATATGCTTTGGTGCTCTAGTTTATGACTTAGAAACAGAACGCCGGGAAAATTGTGACAGTAGAAACACACACGTATAACCTTAAACAAATTTTTACAAAGTGTTATTTACACACACAATGAGCTTGTGCAATTATATACGATGACAAATACGATATGTACTTCACAGTGCCCTCTGGTTTGTTTATCAGTGCATTGAAAATTAACGAAAAAAAAAAAAAATGCTACAGTGGTGCTCAAGAAGAACATTTGTATTCATGTATTTACCACCATCGGCAATATCAGACCTGACAACAAGACTGGAAAACCAACGAAATCAAGTCTATGTATTTACCAGCCCTTGGGGTAATTTTATATTACCTCCTGTGAATGACTGAGTCATCTCGTCATAGAAGCCGGGCAAGCTTCACCTACATATTTGACTACGTGTGGCGGCAAAACAGATCAGTACGCCTCTGGCAAACACCCATCTCCCACCTGTCCTGCATCATGTGAAAAGTAAAGTTACTTCAAGGCCAATGAGGCCCATAGAACCGAAGCTTATCCCGGTTTCGGAAGCGTGAAGCGGAACAGATGATTTTTACATCATCTCCTAGACAGGACGCTAGTCTGTCGTAGGTTGACTTCCTGAGCAGAATATGCCGGTCCCCTATTCGCTCGTGGGTGGGGAGAGGAAAAATGGTCTAAAGTGTCTTTCCCTAGGATACAACACGGTCACCTCCTGGATTCAAACCCTGGACTCTTGGATTAGGAGTCTAAGGCTCTAACCACTCGGCCACTGCTGCATCATGTGAAGGCGTACAAATGTTGGAGTGCAAAAGCACGGACACTAACACAGGGGAATCCCTTTGTCTCAAGCCAGCACATGATGTCATGGGAAAAACATGATTTTTTTTTCCAGTTTTTTTTCCTCTTGTCTTCTGACTGAGACAATGCAGCCAGAATGGAATGCAGTTCAAAAGTGTTCTCGTTAAGCAAGCCTAGAGTAGACTCAGAATCTGAATTTAAATATTAAGTGCTAAGAAAAAAAAAATGTTTAATGTGAATGACACATGAAAAGACTTAAATATTACAACAAGAACAACAACGAAAAGAATAATAATGATAAATAGTAATAATAATAAATTGCAGTTTTACAACACTCTGTCCCATCTAAACGGTGCAGAATAATCTGTACAGTGTTAAATGCAATAAAAGTAATAGATTATTTGATTAAAACATTAGGTCAGTACAATAAGACTTACAATGCATGAAAAGTATGTGGAACCAAGCATAATTCTTCCATTTTACCCGTCTTTAACCTTGAACCCAGGTCAGAATGGAAAAAAGGAGTCAGAAACGCTAAAAACAATCATTTCTCTCTCCATTCTTTCTGTAAAATAAGTTAAACACAAATACAAAATGTTGTACATGTTTTAGAAACATGGAAAACGCTTTAAGGTTTTGTCTGATATAGAAAACATCAAGCCTTGTGTTTCTTGTATTGAGCATACCTGTTTACACACACAAAAAAAAATAAAAAAATAATATAATCTAAGAGCAACAGCTGTAGAATGGTTTTATCAAGTTTTTCCTTGCACTTACCGATGTAAAATAAAAAATAAAACCAACTCCACCCCGTCCTTTTCAATACCACAGTTATTAAGTCCAATTTTGCATCTCTTCTACATTTTGTTTCTCAATAACACACCGTCTAATCCCCCCGCCCCTGCCCCAAGTTGCTACAAAAGCTATTATTAATAAATTAGAAGACCTCTAATTGAAGACCCTATTGCTAAAAGTACTTTGGTTGCATAATGCCAGTTTTGAGAAAACAGAGGTCAAAGTTTCGAAACAACATAAATAATAGTAAATATTAATATAATCAATTTTGACTTTACATGGTTCACTAAAAATATTTTGAGGGAAGACTTAGGTGATCAAGCCCTGTCTTAATTGCCAACTGGCTTGAAAATGATGAAAATGTGACTGAAGTACTTTTAGAAGTAAGGTCTTCAATTTGAATAGATATTTCCCAAACAGGTTTATCCCCCACACTTGGGGGTAAAATATAAAAAAGAATGAAAACATGACGCAGCCATTTAAAACAACAACAGGCTTCTTGAATATAAAATCCTGGCACACAAAACTGACAGAGTTCTGCCTCCTTGGTGTAATCTCCTGTAAACAAAGGCCAGAGGTAGAGACTCACAGTAAGTTACCTACCCTCAGTCTCTCACAGAGAAGTCTACAGCGGTACTGGAATTACAACATCGTTCAATTCACATGAGCACACACACACATACACACGTTGGACTGTGCACACATACACACATTTGATTGCGCACACATACACGCTTGATTGTGCCCACATACACACATTTGATTGCGCACACATACACGCTTGATTGTGCCCACATACACACATTTCATTGTGCACACACACCCACACTGATTCCCCTTCATAAAAACATATGCCATCCATGGCAAATCCTGATTCCTGGTGAGTTTTAGATACCAATGGTACCAGTGTCACACACACACACACACACTCAAACACACCTGAGAACGCATACTCTCATGCACACTCACATCCACAGTAAAACTCAAATTAATATTAAAATTAATATTGATCCCTGGCTAAATGCACTACACTACAACAGCACCCGCAAAACTCCATACAAAATGTATTTCATGAGGATATGTACAAGTATTGCATACACAACATACATAACTCACTCATCATAACACCCGCACAGTCATCAAAAACTCAACGATAGAATAGGTGCACATGCTTTCACTGTGACGAATGCAGACAATTCTCTGCCACACCACGCTCGAAAGTCACAAATGGAAGCTTTCACCACCACACGCTTCACCATCTACTCCCGTTTCTTCCTCCCTCACCCGTTCCCCCAAGCACTGCACTAGAGACTACCGTTGATGCTCGGTCGAATCAACGGGGAGTTGGAGGCGCTGCGGTCGGTTCGCCTGCGCATGTTGTAGCCATTCCTCAGCAGCTTCCCCGACAGCAGGGAGTCTGCCTTGGCGGAGATGAAGTCTTGCGTCATGATGACGTCGCCGCTGGGCACAGAGGCGCTCACCCTTGCTGGCGACTGTTTCCTGGGCGGCGAGGATGCCTTGGTGTCAGTGGAACTTGCACTTTTTGTCCCCCGTCCTTCACCCTGCTTTCCTGGCGAGGGTTCAACGTCGGAGGAGTGGTACGCATTGTTGCCAGCGGAAAAATGGATTGGGGAGTCAGCGTCCACGAAGTGCTGCCAAGGAAAGAAAATGTGGTGAGCCAAAATGTACTGGTCAAGTTTAATACAGAAGTAAGCGTCTATCTTTTCAATTGATTAAATCTTACTGAACAGTCTGTCAATGCATGTCACTGTAATCTTGAGGACAAAATAAGTGCCATAGTCATTTCATGTTAACCTATTGCCCTAAGTAAAGTTCCTTCAAAGCCAATGAGGCCCATGTTTGTCCAATCTTTCATTGCTTTGTCAATAAATCCCCTGTGCTTATCTAGCCTTGTTCAGCTTCACAGCAGCTGCTGGAATTAATGCATCTCAGCTGTGCTCTCTACTACATGGTTCATAGCCAATTTCCATGTGAAAATTCAAGGTTTTTCCAGGTTAAGATTTTAATTTTCAAGGCTACAAATGAGGATCGTTAAGCTGTTATAATATTGTGTGAAATAAATTATGGCGCATGTTTGTGAACCTCACATGCCAGTAATAACAGTCGTATAATTAGCGACAATGACCGCAGATGCCGCTACGTTCGAACCAAGGCTACAGTTCGGGCGTTTCCGTTGGCCTTGTTCATTAGTGTATTTATTGTTTTTTTTTTTTTTTTTACGATAGGGAGGGAAGTCCAGCTCTTAATCTTCAAGGATTTTCAAGGTTAGTGGTTGTTTTTAAGGGTGTTAATTGTTAAATTGTTTTCAAGGGTTTTTTTTTTTTAAGGCCTTGAAAAATGAAGTTGGTTTTTCAAGGTGTTCCAGGTCTTCAAGGTCTGCTACAAACCCTGCTACTAGCAATGTATTTACTAACTTAGGCCCTTTGCTCCATGCAGAGCGTAGGCCATCAACAACGCACCACCATCGCACTTGGTTTTGGGCTAACTTTTGTGCCTCCTTCCAGCCGTCACCTTCCTTCTTGATCTCAGCCTCAGTTTTTCTTCTCCAACTATTTCTGGGCCTTCCTCTTTTATTTTTTCCTTGAAGATTCCATCCAGGTCAGGGCCTGTCCAATGATTCTCAGTGCTTCCAGCAGCAAATT
Source organism: Bullina lineata (assembly GCA_039654405.1). NCBI lineage: Eukaryota > Metazoa > Mollusca > Gastropoda > Bullinidae > Bullina > Bullina lineata. The sequence goes on along the minus strand of JBDFRD010214549.1, from coordinate 6,198 downwards.
TCATTTTTCGAGGATTTTAGCGGGACAGGGGGTTGTAGGGTTGTACGGGGGACTGTTGAAGAAATTTTTTTTTCAGGCACCTTAAAAATGCAATTTCTGGCTATTTAAGCCTAATTTCCAATACAATTTTTGCGGACAACTGGAAGCACTGACAACACTGTCATGTGTTCATCATCGAACTCCCTTCTGGTTGTAACAGCTTTCTTGTGATTCTTTAATCTTTCTGATGAAGCTGACCAATACAGACCCAGGCTGCATCTACAGAAAGCTGTTGTTCCATAAGAGATATTAGACCAGAACAAACTGAGCTGGAAACCCAGTATTGAATAAGTAAACCTCACACAGTTCTTTTGCATCTTTGAATCTCTCTATTAACCATAATAATTCGATGGCTTTCTAGCTTCGCAATGTTCCACCTCTATTCACAACATGGGATATTTCTTCCAATCATGGAGTCCAAGCTCATCTCCTTTCTAAAAATAGCAAATGTCTTCAAGCTTTGAGTTTGAGTTTAATTATTAACTCAAATATCGACTCCTTTTCAAGAGGAGGCAGACTTTGCTCATGAAGAGGAAGAGTATTATTATTATTATTTAAAAAACTTTTTTTTGTAAGGATAATTTGGTTTCTGCAGGCATTGAACTTGGAACCCACTGGGACTCAGTGTCGTATTACCTAATCCGTGTCTCACCTGTAAGCTGTCCCTAAACAGCTTGGTGACGCCATAGTAGAAGGCCAGGAAGTTGTAGAAACCTGGCAGGTTAAGCTCACCACACCTGTACGGGTCCACGCCCTGCTTGTGGATGTCAAAGAAGGCCACCACTGTCGGACGCTTTTCGGCCGTCATACTGAAAGTAAAGGGGGAGTTTTTATCTTCTTTTAAAAGTTCCTTTTAACAGCCTTCTCAACTAGAATTTTAAAATAGTGAGAAACAATCATCATTGAATACCGACTTGCTATTTACAGTGAACAGAGTTCATTATTTTTTTTAATATCAAAACAAAATGGGTATCCTGTTGATGTAGATAAGCAGAATATATTAGTAGGATCAATAAAATTTCTTTTGATTATATTTACATCAAAGAACTATTCATGCTAAAGGAAGTTTTAGAACTAATTGATACAAAAAAACAGATTTAAAAAAAATGATAAAAAATTCCTACTACTTTTCCCTCTAAGGAATCTTCCACACCAAACCCGTGCATCGCAAAAACTAAGAATGGGCATATTTCTAAAAAAAAATGACGGCATGACAAACAAGCAAACGCACTCCGGAGCAAACATGAAGCGTTGCCCTTGATTCCTAATGGCTGGACACTCGGAACACGCATCCTCACGTTCACAGCCGCTGTTCCACTCTGTGTTATAGCTGCGGGAAATGCTGACCTCACCAGAGTCAGTTAAGTAGGTGCCGATCTGAGGAAATTAAAAGTTGGGACTAAAGTATCTGATATTGCTTAAGATAGTAAAAAAAAAATAAAGTTCCTTCACGGCCTACAGGACCCAAAGAGTGACAATTTATCCCTGTTTCAATAACCTGAAGCAAACCAAGGTTTCAGATTGCCTCCCAAAGAGGATGCTAGTCTGTTGTAGGTTTACTTTCTCAGCAGAATCTGCCAATGCCCAGTTCACACCTGTATGGGGAAGGGGGGAAAATGGTGTAAAGTGTCTTTCACAAGCACACACCGCCAGGATCTCGGAGGTCAAAATTTGACCCTACGACCATCTGGTTGTCAGTTTGGCAGCTTAATCATTCAACCACAGCACCCCTTGCTACGGAGCTACAGACAGCTTATACAATGTCAGGCTTGAAAAAAGCACTGATTTAAAACAAAAGATAGAGGGTTCAAAGTCTGTATCTCCCCTACTGTAGACTGATGGAGTTTACAATGTCTTCTCCCACAGGCCATTCATAAATTCCTTCTCAACTCTCTAAGCAGCCGTACAGTGGCATACTCAATACAATCAAGATCCTCTGTAGCCAGGTACAAATTTTACAGATTAGTAGAGGGAAAAGGCAAGCGGAATATCTCTGCATCAGGACTCAAACCCTGGAGTCCCTCACTAGCAGTCTATAGCTGTTACCATTCAGCAGTAATGAATGACATACATATAGATTAACACAGAGTCTTGTAACATCCATTCATTATTGCATTTTCAGCTTCCCAGCAGTCCCCAGTTGCCATTCAGCAGCCATGCCACAGAAATTGATTGATGATGAAAACATTTTAATAAGAATTAGCCAGATTTTCACCGATGATGTGGGATTTTTATGTTCGAGAAAAGTAGGAAAGTAATTATTCATAAATCCATTTCAAGATATTCACTGAGCATAACCTCTTGTACTTCAATCAATGCTACTCATTTTCTATTTAAAATTTGTTTTACATTGATTTTTTTACAATCACAGAAAAACGTACATGTATGAACATTAATTTCTAAATCAACAATTCAAAAACAACACATAAGTTTTGCGTTTTATGTGAATGAAATAAAATATTTGTAGTTGTTTAAACAGTTAAGTTGAATATACTCAGTAACCTGCATGGACTGACTATTTGAGTACATGCTGTACTGCATGTTAATCTCTGGGAAAAAAAAGTCAAAGCTTGGAATCATTCCCAAATACCGTAACGTAAGTAACTCCGCCAAGCAGTCCACGATTGATAGAGAGGTATCTGTAGTTTGCAACGCCTTGGCGGTTCCTGAAATGAAAGTTATGCCCAACAGGGTCGGTGAAATTCACGCTCGCCAAGTTGTCCGATATGCGCTCTCTGCGGTCTTCAGCTGTTTTGTATCCCTGGCAAACTGCAGTGTAGTCATCACCTAAAAGTAGGGAAGGACAGAAAAGATGCTTGCAATGAGGGCTTCAGTAAAAATGCTATATGGTCATTCCAAGGTCATACAGTTTGTGCACTTCTTCAACATAAATAAATAAATAAATAAAATATCAAAATAAATAAATGAATGAATAAATAAATAAATAAAAAATGAATAAATAATAAATAAATACATAAATGAATAAATAATAAATAAATACATAAATGAATAAATATATTGAAACAGAAAAAGATGTAACACGGAGATTGTTTCCTCACTACACCATTTTTTGCACTCTTGACTTGGTAATAATATTTGGACTTGTTCTACAATAGATTGAAATCATAATGTGCCATTTCTACAATAGCTTAACACAAAGAAACAACAGACTTAAGTCTAATTAGTTTATGATTAAGTGGTGCAATGTCGAAAAGGAACAAAAACAAATTTTACAATTCATTCCATAGTGTTATACATTATGCTCTCTTTCCTAATTCACAATTCATTCTATAGTGTTATACATTGTGATCTCTATCCTAAGTCCCGACCACTTTTTTGTTCTCAAATGATCAAAAGCATTTCATACTATTGTCAGTTGGGTAAATATATATGAACTCATCAGTCTATGTGCTTTCATAAAAAAAAAACAAAAAAAAAAAAAACCCAAAAACCAGCCAAAGTCACCTACTAAAGCAGCAACCAAGCATTTTAAAATGCAATACGCAAATGATGGCACAACTGGAATAAAACATGCCTAGTCTTTCCGAATAAAAAAGTAAGGAAAGTTCCTTCAAAGTTGACAAGACTTATGAAGCAGGAACCTATCCTGGTTTCAGTAGTGTGAAATAGAACACATGTTTAAAACACCCATCTTCTACACAGAAAGAAAGTATGTTGTAGGTTTACTTCCTCGATATGATATGAGTGGGAAGAGAAAAAAATAGCATCTTTCTTTCTTCTTTTTGTCCCATAACCCTCCAGGGTTGTAGGGGCACTGTATTGCTGAACTGTTCATTTTTCATGCAGTGAATCTTGGGCGTAACTTTGAGACTTGGATTGACAAAAATAATATAGAAGTGTAGTCCAAACGATACTACTACTACTTGGGCGTAAACAGCCTGGCAGCGCCCATCCCTCTCCAGGCCTGACCACAGCCGATATCCTCCAACTAAGTGACTCGCCCTGGTCACAAACATGTGAAGGTGGAGCCAATTCACTGGAGACCCCCGTTCTGGGCACTGGCTTCACCATGGAAGTTCCTCCGCCCAGTGGTGCCACGTTAACACCACCCCTCATGTCGTTTAGTCCACCAGCTGAAATGGTGAGCCGGGTTGGGCCACTTGGAGTTAGGGATGAATGAGGACCAGTGATGCCCATCCACTCTACTAAGTAGAGTGCAGCTATCAGACTACCGAAGAATGGCCATGGCCAGATTCAAACCTAGGACCCTTGAATTGGGAGTCCAGAGCTCTAACTAGTAAACCCCTACCACCAGTCTTCCCTAATGCTTACCACATTTCTCTGGCATACGCAGTGTTTTATCAATGGCAAAAGCCGCTGCATAGACCGCATTGATAACATTAACAACACCAGGATCCTGTTGGTAGGCTTGACTACTGATGGTGTCGGACAAAGAACCTGAGCAGGGGCGTTGAAAGGAGCCTTGGTTGGCTTTGGATGTGTAGCAGTTATGCACTTTCTGGTAGTACTCTTCAAACCACGGGTTCTGACCAGAATTGGCCAGGGTCTGTGAGTTGATGTAGAGCTCAAATTCCTGGAACAAAGGTAAGGCAAGCGTTTATGTGACATTCTACAGTAGGTGAAAGGCAGGAAGGTTTTTTTTGTGTTTTTTTTCCCTAGTAGTAATTCTTAATAATTAATATAATTTGTACATTTTTAGATCATTTTGATCAACATGCAAATTCTAGGGAAAATATGCTTTTTTCATTAATTGGCTTTCAAATCAAATTAAATAAATTAATATCAGATGGATTTCTGCTCAGATCTTATAACTTTTACAAAAACAAACAAAATCAAATACAAGTCTCAAAGCATTTAAGAAGACTGAATTTATATCCATTGACATTTCACAAGCATTAAGAACAGGAAAAAAAAAAGAGATAATAAATATGATATGACATGGCTCTTTCATGTCTTTTAGAGACCACTGAAGCAGATGTGCCGTACCTCTCTCAGTCATTCTAGTTTTGTTCCAAACGAAAGACATGGTCAATATGTTTGGAACTAGTCTGAACTGCAGTCTCATAAAAAGTGAGACATGGGTAGAATTTTAGAAAAAGGAAATTTTGTCCGGACAGTGGTACTTGCCTACACTTGTACTGCTGTCATGGGATATTTAACTTGCATTTATTCAACAAGCGGGATCTCCAATTTTAAAGCTCATCTCCAAAGAGCTCAGCATTCAGACTCAGCACTACCCAGTTGGAGTCGATTGGTTCCATTAAAGCTTGCTGCCTCTTAAAAATCTACAGAGCACATATTATGGAAAACATTCAAATAACTTATGTAAAAATCTACATAGCACAATGTCAACCATACATAGAACATATGATTCTATGACCACTAGAGGATTAATTCACTCACATCCACATCATCAGCGTCTAGTTTGGTGGTGATGGAATCAACAGCATAGTCTTCAGCTCCCAAAATGGCGTCCATGTTATCCCCCCAAGTGTCAGAGCCAAAGAACCTGTAAATGAAGAGGTAAGCAATCCAAAGATGTAACGGGGAAAAGCAGAGGTTCAAATAATGAGGACGTCACAAGACATAACCAAACGTGTCGACAATTACTGTCTTCTAAGGGAAACAACAACAGCAATAGCAACAACTACAATGAAAAGGTATAAAGTGAATGAAGTGAATAAGGCAAAGGACACGACTTCACTGCCATGTTCTCCAAATACTCAATCAATTTTTCACAAAATTAGTTCCCATCCAACCCTAAAACATAAAGATAGTGACAATCGAATTAAGTACCAACATGGACATACCAACCCAAGTACATAAATCATTTTTAAATACTTAAAACATCCATAATATAGAGGAAAGAATTCAACCTCAAAGGTATAAAAAGGCTAAATAAAAAAAAAAATTATTTTGAACCCCGCACCACTTGCTCTGCGAGTAAGGCCCTACAAAATCATATTTTTACACTGCCTTTCTACAATCACCTGTTCTGAGGTGCAAGATTGTGACTTGTTGGGAATGTTCAAGCAAGTGGTATGCACCGCCAATATATGAGTTTTTAGTTCATTCTTCTCCACAAAGTGTGGCGCGGTGCCCGAATGGTTAGAGCGTTGGACTCCTAATCCAGGGGTCCAGGGTTCGAATCCGGGAGGTGACCGTGTTGTGTCCTTG